>JACCIC010000105.1:1655000-1913280 GCA_018907035.1 Sycobia sp. Sy_11
AGTAGAAAAATAAATTAACATAGCTAGTGCCTCGATTGATTAATTAAGTTCAAGGAGGTATTCCTCGATCGCTGTTTTGAAACAGTTGAGTGATCGTAGCTTACAAATTGGGAAATGCGTACTGAAAATGCACATTTTTAATTTGGAAAGATCTTCGCCTATCCTGAGCGCGCGTAATGACCGTTGTCGGTAGTCGACTCTTCTGAGGGGGAATCACTCGGAATATATCGAGACGGGCGACTAAAATCGACATACTCTTAAGAGATTCTGCGCATGGTTTTTTATACTGTAACGGACATATTCTAAAAGAAGCGACGCAATCGCCTGAATAGAGAGAAAGAGATGATGTATCCGATTAACCGTAATCCAATCACCGAGGATGACGCTAATAAACCGAGTGACAATTTGAACGTTCGCAATAAATTTTCGGAGCCCGAGCACAGCATGCTTTTAATTTTCTCCACATTAAGTCTCGGCGAGATCCTCCAATCCACGAGCGCCAATGCCAGAAATCCTATCCAGCCGCGCTGAGAATCATATTGCTTTTCACCATGAAAGTAAGAAGAAACCCAGAATGCGAGGACAGCTAAAGCGAACGGGGTAGTACGTATAGTAACAAGCGCCTTAGTCAAGTCAAACAGGAGGAGCACAGTGACCTGCATTCTCTTTGAGCAAGTTCTAATATCATCTGTCGGTCTCGGCGAGGCAGCTTCGCTAGAGTGAAAACGTCTACGAAACCGGCTGCGCACAGGGTCGAAGGCAAGAGAACTGTGCAAATATCCCTGGAACCGATCGTGTTCGATCTTGCCGAGCAGCGTAAACAGGAAGCACAGAGCAGAGATTGGTCTTGAATCGAAGGAGGCAGCACGCAATTTGCACTTTTTTTAAGGGAGTAATCTGAAGTCTACTTCGGGCCAAAGCCAGAGAGAGAGAGAGAGAGAGAGAGAGAGATAGAGAGAAGACGTCGTAATGCAGAATGTTATTCAGAATAATTTCAAACAAAATAATTTCTTATTAGTTGGTTTGACTTAAATAAAGCCAAGTATAATAATAAAATTTACAATATTAATGCAAGTAAGTAATTTCGTTATTGTATTTTGTAACGAAATCTGAGAGAAGGCTGGAAAAAATATTGCTTTAGATTAGCAAAATGACAGTAGCAGGAACGGGAAAGCCTGCACCAATGCAGTATAGAGGTACATCGATTAATAGAACTTATATATTGTACAATTTTGGTATTTCACGCCCGAGCAACACGCCAGAGGTTAAATCCAGATATGGTCGCCCTTTCATGTGGTAATAATTATCGCCAGCAATCCATATATTGACTAATAAATGCATCTATGATACAATTTGAATATAATTGTATAATCAGTGCTGTAGTTGTAACGACGGATGAACTTTCATTGGTATATATAATGCACGGCCAATAATTCCATTATGGAAAGATAAAAGGCAACAGAAATTGTACAATAAAAAATAAAGATATTCTCGCGGGATTGCAAGAATGGTCTTTGGAACTAAAAAATTAATAAATAATTAATACATATTCTGTAATTATAATTTAATTCTATCAATTTACGCAAAATTTATTCAACTACTAAATTACCTGCAAAAATATCACTGGAAACACTTACAATATTTATTTAATTTTTACGTTATATTTATTTTATTTACATGTCATTAGCTTTGTGAGCGTAGGTTATATATTTTATGTTTATATTGCTTCATCGGCTATACTTGACTTTTTCTGGTTAAATAAATACATATAGTAAGAAGAAAACATAATACATATATTACGGAGTTTTTTCATATTGCATCTAATTGCACATTTCCTTATTCAATATTTTAATCATCAATAATAAATTATTAAATGTAATTATAGCTTAATTTTAAACACAATTGATTTCTGTAAGTCGATCGACAGTTCGATTGCGCAATCGACAGAAAGTAAAGTAAATTCATAATCGCCCCGCTCGAAAATCCGAGCGACGGAAGCATAATACAGAGGCGAGAAATGGCAAAGATTGACAAGCGGGCAATGGCGTTCTTTGCGCGTAAATATTAAACAGAAGGCAGCGGAAGAGGAAGCGGCCCCTCTCCACACTCCCCTACCCCTCGGGCGATGTAAAAGGAAACGCGACGCGCCCCGTGGAAACGAAACTGCAATTTCCCTCCGTCTGTGTTCCGCGCGATCTTTCGCCAAAGGTGCGAGAATCGCGCGCGTTCCGGGCTGAATAGCCGCGAGTTGGTGTAATATGCATACGTGATTCCGAAACGTACTCGCGGGTTTACAAGAGCGTGGGAAAATGGCGAGCGCGAGAGTAGCTTCGGAATCGGTGGGCAGGGGACGATGAGGCAATGTTCCGTGGAAATCTGAGTAAAAGTACCAGTGGCGGGAGGGGTCTTGAATTATTTGAAACAATCCGTTCGGGGTACGGACTAGCTTCCTAACCCTCGAATTCTGGCGAGTACGCTCGAACTTCTCTCCCGTCAATCTTCGTTTCCCCGCTTTATCGTAGGTTTCAAAAAAAAAAAAAAAAACAAACACTCGTTAATATTCAGTGTGTTTTCTATTTCTTGTAATTTATCGACACATTGCTTTCGCCGATATTTTGAGGGCATCGAATTACAAAGATAAATCTCGCAAAAATGATCGCCTACCGACAGTAAAAAAAAACATTCGTTTCAATGTTGTTTTTATCTAATTTGTTTTTAAGTAAAGCATTTATCCATTTATTCAAAATTATATTGTGATTGTATTTTTACATCAATCAGCTGTCTGTCAATAGAATATGCGCAGATGAAAAAAGGATTTACAACCAATTGCAATTATAAGTAATCATAAGCCGTTGATAATGTTAAATTGTTAATCCTAATGCATTGATTCACAGTCCTATATTTTTATCGATGTGAGATTTATGGAAAACCTGCTCAGGTAGGGTCGCAATATAACAATCACGTTAATGGGAGCCGTTCCAGTGAGCATCAGGTGCGGTGGATAAAGGGGATAAAGAGCACGAGATTTATATTATAGGGAGCTATGTGTATGTGCATATATATGTATATATATATATATATATATATATATATATATATATATATATAGCGAAAATTGAGGGGCTGTGAAGTACCCGGAGATCCTGAGGCTTCGTCTTCTAGATTTTACACACACACACACACACACACACACACACACACACACACACACACACACATATATACGAAATGTACGTAATATATACGCAAGGCAAATAAATTGCTCATCGTCTTTGCATTTCCGAGCGACAGATGTAAGTAACCTTAAGTCTACTAGTTCAATTGATTATTCACGAAATTACAGAGCGTCTCTCACCTTGAACCTAGTAAGTCTCTTTCTCTCTCACACATCCCATTTCCTCGATAGTGCTGATTCCACGTATTTCGAATCTTGTAGTCATCGAAAATTATTCTAGAAGATAAAGGGACAGGGAGAGAGAGAGAAAAAGGGGAAATGCGGGAGTGTGAGAGGAGGGTCAGTGACTAGACGGCTTTCCTTACAGGTATAATTTCATTTTCGATTTGCTTATTCAAATTAGATTTTTATATATAATTGTATGAAGAACTAAAATTTCAAAATAATTTTGCATTTTATGAATAATCAGTCCGTTTTGCCGACACGCTTATAAGCCAATTTTTACAAACTAAAATTTTCTACGGTACATCAACCTTTAAATGAATTATACGTATAAATAATGGAAAAGCCTTTATGCCGTATTATATGATTTGCATACGTATGTATCTAGGTGTTGACGGCGCCCGTTCGCGATGATTATAAAGAAGGCGACGGTTCAGGTCTGATTTATGCACGATGGTCCAAATAAATTTACGTTATAATTTTCAAACAAATGCAAAGATAGGATAAAGGGAAATTCGACGGGCGCCGAAACGAAAGCGGAAAGCAAACCGAAGAGAACTGCGAGAAAAAAATTGCAGGTTTGGTTTCAGAAATATATTCAGATATAACCAACACGGTCTATACGTGAAACTTTAATCTTGTAAAGCGTCACTCTCTCTCTCTCTCTCTCTCTCTCTCTCTCTCTCTCTCTCTCTCTCTCTATCTCTCTATGTCTCTCCTTTTCTCTCTCTATCTCTCTCCTCTATCGCTCCTCACTCTTTCTCTATCTACTCTCTCTCTCTCTCTCTCTCTCTCTCTCTCTGAACCGAACCGAGGCCGACTTTCTTCCCTTTCCCGTTCTAGCTTTTATTTCGTGCGCGCGCGGATATCTAATTTCCTTTTCTTGCCTTTGCCTTGCCCTCAGTTTTACGATCCCCTTCAGAAGATTTCTTTCCGACCTGCGGAACATCAAGAAAGTTTTCTGCGTTTTACGATATATATTCCAAGTTCTCTTTCCGACGCAGAAGAAGAAGAGAAGAAGAACTGACAGAAGAAACGAGGAAGAAAAATGCGACCAAGGGCATAATCGGTTTCTTTTCCTGTTTTGAAGATTTTTTTTCTACAATATGCAATATTTATGCTCCTGGGTGACGAACTCGCCTCTGCTTCGCGTCTAAAAGTTCTATGTAAAATACGCGTAGGAATAACTTACACCTTTAGATTTCACATGCATCTAGATTTCTTCTCGCTCGTACGCATCGATCTAAAGCGAAATTTGTATTTCCAAAGCTTCCTTTCTTTTTTGCCTCCGGCGTTTTAAAAAAAAAAAAAGAAAAAAAATCCTTTCCTAAAAGTCGACTTTGCATAATTGGAATGTATTTCGTGACTTATATCTATCTCCCGAAATCTTGAAATGCTGATATATATTGACAGACGGGAAAAACATATATAATGAGACCATCGATTTATTAACCGTGCCGAGCTGTATTCCCCCTCCCCCCGATATCTTTAAATCGATGTATGCCGGAGTTCGAGCTGCAATCTCGAATCTTAACGATGAACTGCGCGTGATCTCGCGCCCGATGGAATTCGAACCTTGCCATATAATCTATCTAGCTATCTATCTATACGTGTATATATATATATATATATATATATATATATATATATATATATATATATAGAAACTGTGCGGTATATATTTCGTTATTATAACAAACGTAAAGCGCGTTGCGAATCGAGCTGGCGGTGTATGTGGGGTAGATGACTCTCGGGACCCCAGCGGTGAGAGAGGACAGAATAGAAATAGACACATCGGTGGGCATGTATAGATATATAAGAAGGAAGGCAGCGTCGGCCGCAGAGGTCTCTAAACGGATCAGGTGAGCGTCGAGTCTCGGCCTGGCGCAAAAGAGCACGAAACCTCATCCGTCAATGCGCGAAACCGCCGATATATGTATATATATATATATATATATATATATATATATATATATTACAAAGAGCATACCCCTCTCACCCCTTCCCTCTTTGCATAATTTACGGGATGATGTTCGGTAAATTTCGTTTGAGCGGGAAAGGCTATAGGCTTCTTCAACGGCTTTTGGCTTCTTGTTCCGAGAGAGGATTGTGTAGCTCGTGGGGCTTAGGATTAAGGAGGAAAATGGTTTTTAAATAAATGTATGTGGGTGTGGAATATGCGTGTGCATGTATGTGTGTCCATATATATATAGAAAGTCTCTAGAAAAAACTTTTTCCTTTATGGTTTTAATGCACGAAAGATTTCGTTTTAATTATGAACGATCGTACTTTTCCACCCAGTAGGGGCTTAAGCCTCGCAAAGAAGCGCATTAATTATTGAATCTTGCACCCTGAACAGAACTAATTTATCTGTTTGTAGCTAATGAACGAATAGCAAACTTCATAAAAGAAGATGCGCTGGATAATCTATAGGTGTTTATATACTATATATGGGCATGTCATCTTCTTGTTGCATACGGAGTTTTGTGATTGTGTAATCAAGGACGAGGAATTAAAATAATTCATTTAATGTTGAAAAAATGTTATAGTAATACAATGGAAATTTCTTTTTTAAACTGTTTATGTACTTTTTATGACGATAATATAGGACGGATGATTTTATATACGGTTAAGTATTCTATAAGTATTACATTATTGAATTAACTTAGCTCTGAAACGTCAAATAATATCACATGAATGTCTTTATTTCTTTAGAATTATAATGGGCTACATCCTCAATATCAAATGTGCTTTACGTACAAGTTGTCCTTTACGTTTTTATTTATCATTTGAGCTAAGTTGCAATACAAAACATTTTTTTTCATACATCAATAAATTAGTGTACAAATCTTAGATTGAAGGATAATTTCTAACTTTCAGTGTAATAAAAAATTATGGAACGGTGGATCTGTGCGTAAATAAATTTCCACATGATCGCCTATGATGAAATAGATGGAATGCAATATGTGTGTGTGTGTATGTGTGTGTGTGTGTGTGTGTGTATGTCGGCTAGTGTTTGACCTGATCCCTATTAAAACATCGAGAAAAAAATTCAACCCAGCAAAAGTACAGAAAAGAAATGGAATACGGCTAAGGGATGTTCTACTGCTACGTTATTAGTCATATAGACTTTTTGATCTTTATTGAGCGTTTTTCCTATAGTGTATATCTATATAGAAGGCTATTATAAAACGAGGAGAAAATCCACAAGCTTAAAGCGATAATTTAGGAGGCTTTCCGAATTGCGCGCGTCTTTTATAAACGGACTTAACTGGTAATTCAATTTTTCGTTTCGCTTCGTTCGCCTCCTCGCTCTCTACGCTTCTCCGCCCCCCCTCCTTCCCCCTGCGCCAATCGTCCCTCGTTCTTTCTCGGAAGAGTCTCTGTTTTATTGTTGGCATTTAACTCGACGGGCTTTAAAGTGCGGTCAGAACGGATTGAGCTTAGTAAGGAGGCCATGAATTTGTTAATCGAGAATTGGCATTTTATACGTTATTAGATGACGCATGGTTATTTGTTACTTTTTAATATATATATATATATATATATATATATATATATATATATATATATAACAATATTTAATACCTTTATATCTAGGAAGGCTTGTATTTTTTGAACTTCCACGGTTCGTTTGTCTAATAAGAATTCTTAAATGATTGCTATTAGTCTTAAATGTATCGTGTAGGATTACATTGGTTTTAACAAAAGTTACTAGATACTTTGAGATATAAAGGATAAGGTGTGCTAGTATTATGCTATGCCACAATCGAGCATGCCGCTCCGTTTAGAGTGATAAAGCATTCTATGTATCATACCCCTCTGTCCTTTTTTACAGAAACGCACGTAAAAATCAAGTACTGTATGTTTTGGAGTCATATCATAAATCAAATTTGATTTGCCCATGCGCGTCACCGGAAATGAATAGAGACCCGTGGCACTTAGGATTAATGCGTTCTCTCTCAAAACGCGGAAACAGTTTCAGAGCGCTCTCTCGTACTCTATCCTTTATGTCTCTATCTGCTTAATACAAATATGTACGATTTTCTTAGCTGAGAAGAACATCAGTTTAGATTATCGCTCGAATGTACACACAGTAGTATTATAATGTATATATTACACTTGTTTTTCGCATTCCCCCCTGGGAATACACATGCATAGTGTATACATTTCATACAGTGCATACATTTCACTAGTTTGTATACGTTTCGTCAACTATAGTGAAGAAAAGGTGTATTTTGTGCACTGGTAAAAAGACTCTGATCCTACTCGAGAACCAATTTTATCGAGTTGGCGATAAATGTACTTATTGTACTAAAAAGAATTTCCGAACAATTTTTTATTCCAATGGGCCTTCTTTCCCTTTAATTTCTCTTAAATACTGCACAAAGTATCAAACTTACTTTTGATCATAATGCATACAGTTATTCGTATGTCTAAATTTTCATGATCCTTCGCTAAATCAAAAACTTTTTTCCCGTTGTTCAATATAGTATTTTAATTGAAAGGAATTTGGAATATGTAATATAAATGGTAGAATAATATGTGAGATTATAATAGGATTTCTCATCATGTCTTAAAAAACTCATGAAAACTGTAGAAAATTTTGAAATATTTAAAAAAAAAAATTGAGTATACTACAATAACGCTGGCATTCGACAATATTATTTTGCCACAAGAACCAAAAAATCACTTTCTTTTCACCATTTTTGTGGTTGAAATGATGAAAGAATTATTACAATATAAATGCTTGATCGCTCGTTCGGCCGAACCTCCAATATTTGCACTTTATATTAATCGACGAATGCGTTACTCGGTCGTTCAAGTATGGAAATCCGCGTACATTTCTCGTATGCAAAAAAGGATCAGTACTCTTAGGCTCAATTATGGATATTGCGATTTTGTAACAACGACGTTCAATACTGAGGCTCTAGCTTGCCTTCGTCCCTTGTTTTGGGAATCTAATGTACACGATATAACGAAGCGGAAGCAAAAAAATTCTGGTTTCTTTTTTGACACGCATAGATATAGGCATGCACAGACTTTCGGAGCGACAGCGGAATTTTTGCAATGCAGACCTACAAGCTCGGCATTTGACTCGGCTGTGGGCGTATTGACTTTTGGAATTTGGTGCGCACTATATGACTTTGCAAAGTATAGATTCTATATCTATTCTCGAAAAAGAACAATTTATGCAAGAGTGAGATAGACAACATCAAACCTTTAATTCGATATCGATCGCGCACGTGTGTCGATAATAAACGCGTGACCTCTCTCGCAATTTTCTCTTCGGATCGCTCTGCAGATTTTTGTCATGTTTTTACAAGCTGCGTAGCTGATTGTATATAGCTCATTCGGACTCTTTCTTTCTCTCTCTCTTTCTCTTTCATGTAAACATCCGTAAATGTAGATAAATTAAATAAGAAATTTCAAAAACATCTTACAGTTCCTGTTACTTTTGGTAACTGGCCAATGAGGCTCTCGAGTCTTAGTCTATTCTCCGATTTAGATCGGTGTTCAATTATTACATTAAATTCTCCCCCATTCGAAATAAGTCACAGACGGTATACTCATAAAAAGCCTTAACGTCCGAAATATTCAGGACATTGGACCGGACGATCACCTGGGAGTAATTCGCTTGTCTCCTGTAAAAAAATACGTACCGGTAGCTTTCCCGAGAGGCGGATGGTCTGCTAAATGACACGCAGCCTCCCTTTATGCGCGCTCAGTTTGGAAAAAGCTCTGCTCGAATTCAAGGTGCCAATTGCCAGAAATAAGGTCATCCCTGAAATTCCCAATCCGTATATTCCCGTCAGCAGGCTGAACGCGACACTCAACAAATACCTTGTAGAGCACAAACAGTCATTTCCAACTTTCTCGATGATTTTTTTTCCCGATCGTCCTATAGCACAATTTTTTAGTTTAATTTTTTTACGAATGAGAGACTTCGTGTGATGAATGAGATCAAGGATTGGATTCAGTGTAAATACAGTTTATTTTATGAAATTGAGTATTAATACGTGTAAAATTTACATCAATCGAATGTGGTTGAATAGATTTATATTGATTTTTCTTTTGAAATATGATTTTCTATTGTGTGTCTTTTATTTAGTGTCATTTATGCTACTTTTGATTTTAAGATTGCATTACGCAAATTAATTCTGCATATGCTGTATCATTTAATTTTTAATTTTAAATTGACCATACAGAAACTGTTTATTTATCTTTTATGTAACAACGCAAGCTAATGTTCATGTTTTACGGTCTTTATTTTTTATGAATATTTTGTAAAATTGTATAATTTTAATGCTGGTTAACATTCTTACAATGGCAGTAACCATATTAATGAACATCTAACTCTCTCTCCAATTGCTTCATTTACCTCCATCCTTTATGACTCTTTCTCTTTTTCTCTTTCTTTCTTTCTGTTCCTTGTTTTATAATTGAAATTCTCGATGTAATTGTTTTGCCACATCACGACAGCTTGATTAATGCAAGTATTGATGGTAGATGGTTTGACCCATTATGTGTAGATGGGAACAGAGAATAGAGAGAGAGAGAGAGTGAGAGAGAGAGTGTGAGAGGAAGGGAGGGAGTAGGGAAGAATGAAAGGAAATGAAGCCGATGATATAGGTATTTTTACGGTGTGAAATGCAGGAGCGAGGGGACAGAAAGTAGAAACTAAAACTGGGCCAACGCCGACGGATTACGAACACATCGATCTAACGACAGAGATAGAGAGAAGTAGAGAGGGGCAGAGAGAGAGAGAGAGAGAGAGAGAGAGAGAGAGAGAGAGAGAGAGAGAGAGAGAGAGAGAGAGAGAGAGAGAGAGACTAGCATTGTAGATTGCCCCTTCTTTCTCGGCTTCTTTTTTAGCGTATCTATTGTTGGCTATAACTATGTTTGAAAAATCATTCGGCCAAAATGAGGATATCGGGTGTTAAATCGTAAGCTCTCTCTCTCTCTCTCTCTCGCTCTCTATACATTAGCGTCCGACGACAAATGTAATGTTTAATTGAAACTCAATTGTCTTTTATGAATTTTGAAGTGCTATGCATTATACTACCACAGTATTCTTCTATTGACTTCTGGAGCCATGCCGTAGAGTCCGAATGTCAAAAAATTGAATATTTCTGCCCGAGCATCCACCTCCGTAGCCGTCGTATTTCAGTTCATAGGCTCGACAATCGACATTATTAAGAAAATGTGAACAGTTTCGCACCAGTAGATGTTCCCAGCGATATATTCGTTGTCGAAAATCTTGGTGTTATATAAGCTTTCAATTTTGGGAGATACGAATTGTGCCCGGATCTGGTACAGACGCTGTTTAATATCGACGCTCGTGTTCGCTTTCCCGTAGCTCGAATTCGTCTGTTATACCAGCTTTTGCCATCTATGTGAGAATTGAGAGTAATGTTGTCTTCTCTTGAGGTACTATAGTATGGAGTTTGTCTTTATCCAAGCGCGGGATTTAGATTGACGCCAAATAGATTTTTAGATATTCTTATAAGTTTAATTATTGCCTTCTTATATGAACACATTTAAGGGTCTGCTGGTTGTAAGGCAGATAATTGTTAGTTTTAAAACCAAATAAAAAACGAATTATGAGAAAAAACTTTCTTTTTTATGAATTTTAAACCAAATAATTTATTACTATCTCCTATAATAATAAAAGTTGTAGGTGAGATGACGAGATTAAAGTATTACATATATTCAAATGCTGGCGGGATTATGTAATAGAGTTACTACAGTATTAACGTAAGGCAACTAAAATCCATCTAGTAAACATAAAACGACATCCTTAAGCACTAACGGATGAAAATTATTGTTAGTTCTTTTTGAAAAACTAAAATTTCTTCTTCGAGATTTGAAAAAACTATTTTCTTCTTTTCGTCTCATTTCGTCTTAAAATTATAATTATATAATATGATAAGGTATAAGAAATTTTACTGATGAGCCTCGCAGATGAGTGAGGGCGAAATATACGCGAAAAAATTTCATAAACTTATTTATTATTTTATTATACGTAAATAATATATTTGATTTATTTTATATTATTTGATTTTCTCCGGAGATTTTTTTCAAACTAACTTTTTGGATATATTTAATTGGACATTTAAAACATCGAATTAAAATTATTATAATTATTGTTAAACGTAAATAAGAATGATTTTATATGTGATAAATAATTTTTATTTCTTCGTATAAGGGAAAACTTTTCTCGTCTTTTCTTGTTTAGAGTTTACGTTCGTCTTAGAAACATTTAATTCAGGCATTATTTAGTATAGTAAAGTTATTGACAAAAGTCTTTTATTCCATTCAAAATCAGAGAATTCGATAAAAAAATTGCTGAATAAAGACAATTATATCAAGAAGAAATTTTGAAAACTAGCAATATCAATCTTCAAACAGCTTTACTCATTTTCTATATTATTCAATAGGGTCAGGTATTCTAATATCACTACGATAAAACTTTTTTTATTTATTTTAGGATTGCCCTAAAACTACAAAAAGTATTTTAGATATTTATCCAACTCCTTCGTTAGTCCTCAATGTATTGGTGTACTTCATAGCCTTACGTACAATAAGCTCAACAAGTTGAATTCAATTTAAATAATGTAAAGCTTCCTCAAAAGCATAGTTACAGTGGTAACTAAACAGGAGCAAGGGAGCCACTGTATTTATGAAATTTAATTCATTTCCTAGTTGCCACTTCTTTTTCATACGACCTAAGCAAATACTTTTAAAAATCACTTATTCTAACGGAATACTTCGGCGATACCGATTAAAATTCTACTTTCCGCCCCCCCCCCCCATGATAAAGACACGTAATTTGAAATATCTGTTTATCTACATCGAAAAAAGAGATGGCAGAGAGAGAGAGAGAGAGAGAGAGAGAGAGAGAGAGAGAGAGAGACAGAGAGAGAGAACTTTTCTCGGTTATCGTCAAGGAAATCAATACATCGGGTTCGTCCAGTTCTTTTTTCCCTCTCATTTCCCGTGCAGCATTCTAACGCCAGTGCTCCTCCCCCATTTTCTATTTTCTACTCCAATACACACTCCCTTTTTTTCTCATTCTCCCTCCCGCCCCTACCCTGTTTTCCGGCCCTCCTCTATCTCTCCCACTATTCTTCTTTCATCCCTCAGTCGCACTTTTCCGTCCTGTTCGTGGCAACGGTGCGACCATATAGTCGCGCCTCTGCTTCAATCTTATACTGGGTCAACGGCTCTCTTGCGCACCTGTGTATATGAATTTGTATATGTATATGAATTTGTATGTGTGTGTGTGTGTGTGTGTGTGTGTGTGTGCGCGCGTGTGTGAACTGTGAACGACATCGATGTTCCCCCTCCTGCCGTCACTGTGCATATGCATGGCTGTATCTCGCTCCGATCGGTTATAACCAGGGTAATAATATAATTTTTGAACGCCGATAAAACCATTGGGTCAGGGGATATGATTATTGTATTGAAATTCCGTATCTCCTGCAGATCCTATGCAGTGAATCTTGAAGCGCAATTTATATATTTATATCCAAGAGAATATGTGCGCACCGTACACGGAGATTTTGAGAATCCGAGGGTCATCGTCCTAGCGGAAATGAAATTTCTAGAGCCTTCCGACAGAGCAGCGAATGCAATTTATGCATGTTAATACAAATATAGACGATTTATTTCTTTGTGAACGCTCTGTATTACAAGATTCACAATTTTATGGAGATTACATTCAATATTTTCGTATTAAGTAATTAACTAATGAATGTGTGAATGCGCATATAAAAAGTGAGCATTTGAAAGCTCGATTCTATAATTATTGAAATTTACTTAAAGTGTTTTGTTTTATTTACAATGCCTACGAGTGTATTTGAAAATTAAATATTTATTTACAAACAACATATTCCTGTACTATTAGAGCCAAAAGCTTAGAACACTTAACAATATTTAATGTTTTTATTAAATATATATGAATGATAAAGTTCACTTTCATCAATCTCCAAATTTCATTCAGAATTTTGAGACGAAGTAATAGATGAAATAATACAATTTTTATTTTTATTATTTAATAATGACCGTTGCGTAATTTATAAATAATGTATTTTACACTATAGTATCGATCGAACGCCGGGCAAGGTTATACTATTCAACAAAAAAATTATTTAAAATATGGGCGTTTAAATAATAAATGAGTTACGAATAAATGATTTTAGGAAATTGCTCGGCTTCATAGTTTACTTTAAAATCAATGTATTGATTCACGCTGTAGTACAAATTTGACCTTTATAGTACATGCGCACATGATTAGAAACTGATCGATTACTTTTTTCAGAAAGCATTTTGTACATTAAGATGACCTTAAAATAATGCAATTCCAAGCTCATGTAATTTACTTAATTACATATTTATGTTACAATAGGCTTTATAGACACAAATTAAAGCCAGAACTAATCATTTTTCAAACAATTCGAGTCCATAAAACAGACGAACTATCCTTAAATTTCAATTGAATTCCCGTTATTATTTCGAAATATTGTGAAATAGTTGCAAGATTTTCTAAATCATGCAAGAAATAAGTAAATAAATCTAAGTGACATTTTAATTTTTAGTCAATGACGAATTTTATATTGTTTTCTCGAAAATTAAAAACTTCTGTTTGTTTATAGTTTATATGTAGTTTTTTTCATTCTATGCTTTGTTAAAACAGTAAAGTCACTACATATGCGTTCTGACAGAACATATACCATACATATACCACTTTTTCTTATTTAAATATTTTCGTTAAAACCGAGTTACTCACTCTAAAATTATTAAGGAAAACTAGAAAAGTGTTATTAATAATCAATAACTTTACATATATTATTATAGTCAATATTTTTTAATGCGCAGTATATATGCAGTTTCGTATTAGTGCGTAATGTCATAAATGTTTTTTAATAACAGATATAGATACGTGCCATATATATATGTAACCATATTTTCATTATTAAAAAGTAAATTTAATTTAATATATATTAATACCTTGAGGAATATTGCGTCGTAAATACATCTACCTAATGGATCTATTTCGCGTTTCCGTTTTATATACCTAACAGGTGTTATGGAAATGAAACGCAGCTGGCTTTGATCCCCTAGGGTCTGCTTATAGACAGAGGAATGAAATCAAAAGTTCGATATTTTATATATATATATATATATATATATATATATATATATATATATATATATAGTACAGTACGTTAAAGATAAAAATGTCAATGAACATTTTAAAGCCATTAATTTAATTTGGTTGTTGTCATATAAAAGGAGAGATTTCGAATTATTGTAAGCCTACACTTCCAATTTCTTTACCTATCCTGCTATGAATTCGTTATTAATTATATGTACTTTCGAAGCAGTTACATATTAACATACCTATGCTTGACGTTTCATTACTTTGTGTATTTTCATGTTTCTACATTGCTTTTCATCGGATTTAGTTCATGCAAATCCATTCAATCAATGTAACAATCTGTATCTAATATCAAATTAGAACGACAAATATCAAAATGGAAATATTGGAATGTAAACAGGAATATATAAGATGATGAGAAATATGAAAATATAGTGTCAACTGTCTATCATAAGTATATTGTAATTTACATTATATAAATATGTATTATATTACTGTATTTGTTTTATTTGTCTGTTTGTTTAAGATTTCAAATATAAAAGTATATTTCAAAATGTTCGAACTATTGTTTCAATTTAAAGTATTAATTAAAGTGAACGAATTTTAAGAGCATGCCAATAAATTCCCTTCCTCGTGATTAGCATTTATTTAATTTGCAGTTTATTTATACATAATTATATTTATACGTAAAGCCTGGAAAATCAACCTCAAAGTATGTGATAATATTGATTAGCACCTTAATTGTATTGAAAATAGGTATACGTTCACGACTTTATGTGGACCCTCAAACTCGATTCCATCTGTTCTATAATGAACTAAAATGTAACAACCAGGTTTAATTAATGTTCTCAACTCCTTTTTAAATTGCTTACAATCAAAGAAGAAGCCTTTTTTAGTAATTTATTTAATTACTAAATACACGAATTAAATATAATGGATAATTGAATTGATGTCTGGATATAATTAAACGTTACGTATATTATTAAATAATGTAATATAATTTATAACGAGTAATAAAATTTTTAAAAAATTGAACGTTAAAAGTGTCCTACTGCTAAATGTGCCTTTATCCTTGCTCCGTTGCAAGTATCTCACACGATGGTTTACGGCCTCTTCATGCGAAAATGGCTTACACCTCCGAACCAGAACAGTAACCTCGTTCCGCATAGTTTAGCGCTTGTATTTTTTTGTAATTAAATGGGGCATGTTCGACTCCCCCAATGAACCCAGTGACGTCCTCGGAGATGATAATAAAAATGTTAGAATAGATTTAACGAGCAGAAAATACGATAATAATACATATATAGGTATAAAAGAAAATAATAGATATAGAGTTTCTAGATATGGGTGGGAGTGCAATGTCGCTGTTATTCATAAAAATGTATAAATAGACTTATATAAAAGTACGTAGAGTGCAAATTGGATTCAGCAAATTGTATTTCAAATCGCGGAAAAAGTAGCTGAACATTGAAATATGGTGATGGATGAATGAGGTGTAAATAAACTAAGCACTGATGAAGTGAATTGAAATTTATAGCCCAACCGTTAAAATATATTTTCTTTAATAAATATTTTATATTTAAAGGAATAAATGAAATTCTTTTGTATGAAGCTCTAACTATTCTGTAATGCTAAATATTAGTAATTGATTAACAAGTCTCGGTACTAATATAGACAGTACTAATAAAGTCTGCCACTATTGCAGAAGCGATGGCCTTTACAATCGTCTATATGAAATATTGGAAATTATCAAGTGTTAGCAAGACTTATATATTATAGTAACATAACGGTTATCTTAAACTTTACTTCAACAAAAATTTTTTATTCTCTTTCCAAGAAGAGAGCAAGGAACTCTCCTTGATCCTGTGGACGGTGTATCAGCGCAAGAATACGTTTTTCAATAATTCGTGTTTCAATTCTTTGAAATGGTCGACACGAAAAAAATAAAAAACAAATTTACTAATAGCTGTATTCTGTTTTTTCTCTTCTAGAATTCGATTTATTTATGACTGTTTATTTCCGAATATTTAAAAATTGTTTATTTTATATTTTAATTGGATATTTTTGAATTGGAATTAAAAGGCTCAGCATTGACTTAATGCTGTAGAGGCATGAAAATATATTTAACTCATTGAAATGTTTACGTGCTGTTGGGAAAGAACTTGATTAATAAACTATTTAGAACGAAATGTCTAACAAATATTGTGTGTCAAACATGTATTTTGTACGTTACAAAAATATAGCTATGTAAGTGAGATAAAGATCTGTAATTCGATGTTTAGATACTCATCTTGCGAGTATAATGAATTTATTTAGTTTTTTTCAACATCAGTTTTCGAAACTCCGATGAGCAAAATAGATCGCGAGAACATTGTTATCAGCCAATCATCAATGTACGGATCAATTCGTTTGAACGTATTCCAAATCGAACGTCCATTTTAAATAATAGATAAATCGCGCTGAGGTGTTTTAAGATTGTGTGGTAATCGTTATAAACGGACGACATAAACATATATATATATATATATATATATATATATATATATATATATATATATATAGTTTGATAAACGAGAGCGAGAAACGAGGGAAACCCGTGGGACAGCAAATTATTATTAAAAACAATTAAGAGCTGGCGCGGGCGCGGTCGCGGCTCTGTTTATACTTCGCCGGTGAAACGGGAAAGGCGATAAACCCCGCGGGTCCCCGGCTATTGCCGGCTATTGTTCGCTCTCGGCTCCCGCGAGCGACGGCTAAAAGTAGCCGGACGTCGGTCGCGTTGAATTTATCGAGCGGCGGGCGCCGGGGTGGGGTCCTGGAGGGCGGGCGGGTGGACGGGAGCGCGAGCGGGAAACGCTCGAGTACGCGGCTCTTTTTTGACACCCCGCGCGGGCCAGCGCGGTGATATATTTTAATGATAGCGCCGCGAGCCGCCACCGAATTATGCATGCGCGGTGGTCGCCCGCGGGAAGAGAGGAACAAAAGTGGAATGGGAGCTGGTTGCAGCGAAATGCAGTGTTATATAATAGATAGAATAATAAAATGGAAGGGATTTTGTTTCCGAATTGCTTAATTGGCCTGCATTGTTTCGAGACGCGTGTACTCTATCAGGAACAAAAATAAAAAATAAAATAAAAAATAAAACAAAATCGAGGCTACATCACAGCGCGTAATATTAGTAATAACTATTAATTTGCTTTCGTGCTATATGAATAAAATATTCTCAAATTTAGCTTAGTAAAACATTTTACTGTTTTTGGCTTTATCAGAAAAAGTTCTGGTAAATAATTTTTCATTTTTAAATGTATTTTAATACCTATTTTCAGGATCTTTTTATAAATGATATTGAAACATAGTTACAGTACATTAGGGAAAAAGAAAAACTTCAATTTTCCTTAAGCTGTTTGCAGTGAGCGGTCTAGTTCACTACTGCAAATTTATAGTTATAGATAAAAATTATCCAAGAAAACATATATTAATATTACGAGAAAAAAAACAATGTTAGAATGTTAATAAAAACTAAAACAAGAAAAATATATCATTCAAAATTCTTCTTATATGAATAAAATAACGACGAAATGGGAATAGTTTAAGGACAATGTCAACGAATCGACTTATTTTATATAAGCGAAAATTCATATTCTTTAAAGTTAATGCTGTTACAGGAAAAGAAGTTTCAATCTTCAAATTTATAGTTTAATATACGTGCTCCTACTTTCTTCATTCGACCTTTGTCTTTTTATTTGCAATTCGATTTTCAGAGCGGGTATTTTGGGCTCTTAGCACATAAATTGACGGTATCGTCAATTTTTTTTGTGAACGCTGTTGTTTTAATCCAAGAGCTTTCCTCTTGGGCCCGCATACGTGCATATATGTCTTCCGCGACATGTTCGCAAGGAAGCAGTAGTGCCCATGTAGCAACATAAATTCAAATATTAGAGGGGGAACAAGTGCTTTTAAGTCCGTGCAACGGACATTCAATACTAGCGAGCTAAAATAAGTATATGTAAAATATCAGTATGTTGACTTAAATCATGATGCTTCGACAGATGTTGTCTCATGGTTTGTCAATATCTAAGAACTTGTTTGGGCGTACAATTTGAAAAAACCGATGTAATGTTACTTCGAAACCATATAAAGTTCAGAATGATATGACTATGATTTTGCTTTGGATTCCTCCTTTCAGAAAACTGAGAGAGTCAGGTATAATATACATATAAGGATATGCGGCTGCTATTTTCAGCGGGCATGAAAAAATCTGAGTGTAACACAAATATAGTTGTTCCAAAAAGGATACAGAATACGAGAATTCACTTATAAAGCAGCGCTTCACAACAGTCGCATATATTTCACTAGCATTAGAATACAACTAATTTAAATACTTGTGTCCTTATTAGGCAATGGAATAAGCATGGATATATTTCTACATTGATCCATAATGGATAGTCCGCTAAAGAAATTTCCTTTAATAAATGGAATAATTTAAAAAAATTTCATTTCACTATCTTCTATAATGTGTTTTCATTAAAATTGCTAATTAAGGTACTTTACTTCCCATTCAAATAATTTATTAAGTTATTTTCAGTTTAAGTCAATTACGAGAACAGTGATTTCCAATATGTTTAGTCTCTTTCTATGAATTTTGATCATTTAATGTAGTAAATTTGGGTTAGTTAAAATTTTATAAAATTATTAAACTGTCGTTATTAAATACATTTTAAGCAAGGATTATCTAAGTAAGAATGAGCCTATTATATAGTAATATTTGCTTTGTGTGTAATACTGGATATATATATATATATATATATATATATATATATATATATATATATTGTGTATATTGGATATTTACACAATGAGAACCAGTGTAACGATGTTCAATCACCGCAGCGTGTATTGCTATTTCCATCCGGTAAATGTTATAATCAACCCAGTTATGACAGTAGATCTGAAATAGTCATTAATCGTAGGTGATAATGGTAATTCATGCATGAAATCAACGATGGAGTAATATTATCCCTTCTAAATGTTAAACAGTGAAATATCAGCGAAAACGAGTATATAGACAGCAACGATACAAGCTATTAAGAAGCAGCGTAATAAAATGTGTTTTGAATAGGAATTTCAGAATCAGTCAGATTTTACCCCGAAACGTTCAATATTTTCTCTTTTTAGCCCTTAATTCCGAAATCTGTAAAATATTAACTCTTAGCTCTCCAACCATTAGATTCTAAATTAGTAGATTTAATTGTTCATTTAATTTTCCCTCTATACGCACATAGCGGATTTCCTTGAAAATTTTATTTTGAAGCATTAAAGGGAAAATTAAATTACTCATTTTAAAGATTCACGTTCAAGGATTGAGGGTTTAACGAGTTGTGGGTTTATGGGCTAATATTTTAAGGGCTGACCATGCAAAGATTGAAGTTTAAGGCTTGAGAGTATTAAAAGCTGAATTCCGATTTTTGCGGAATTCCGATGTAGGATTATGCGTTCCATAGATGTAATAAAAAACGGGACAGGTTGATAGTACTAATAATTTGATTCAATACCTAAATACAGAAGAATATGTATATTTCATGTCTCGGACATACCGCTTCTTTAAGTATCTGCGTTAGAGGTTACCTGCAGACGAAGAAACCTTACGGCACGTATCGTTGTCAAGAAGTGTAGTATTCTAACGACAATTTCAGCTTATAATAGACAACACTGCTGTCGCGGGTTCCACCATTCCAAACTATTGTAATCAAAAAAGCGTTTTTCTTAATAAGAACGACGCATCTGTAACGTCGATAAATTACACTACAGTGATTGGAGATTCTGCCACGCTGACATTCCCATGCAAAGGGTTTTCCAAAAAAATTTTCCTTGTAAACTTATACATTATTTTTTAATGTTTATAGTATACTGAAATAAAGTAATCTTGTATCTAAAATAAACAAAAATATTCAAATCACAATTAAATTTTTTTTAATAAACGACAATTTGACTACTCGCATCGGCCAAAATTAGCTTCTCGATCTGCAACGTTCAACATTTCAAGGATTAAAATTATTCAGTCCTGTTGTGAACAAAGCTATCAGCGTGATAATATTATACTAGTTTTTTATAAAGATTGCAGTACATAAAACTCTTAGAAGTCAAATTTCTAGATTTATAGACTCGAGCGTCTAATAAATTTCCTTTTAACAGTATTCTCCTAATAATTAAACTATCTTTTTTGTAGTGCCATTTTTGGCTGTCACTGGCATATCAAACTCATTTATAGAAAACTAATATAAGTTATGATGAGTGTCCAATCTGTGCGTATGAAGTAAGTTTCTAAGATGAAATTAATTTGATATGCGAATTAAATACGAAATTCACGGAAGAGTTTATCGGAACTTTGATAAGGGCAAAAGTTTTGTCAGAATCTCTTGGCAGGAGCATTTAGTTTTCATTGGAGGAAAATAAAATGAGTTTTTTTTTTTATCTTCATAAAGTCAATCCGATACATTGAACCTATGCCTCAGAAAACAAATACACCGAACATAATCAAAAGGTTTAAAATAGGAAGTTTTTAATTTAATTTACATTATCTTATTCTCGAATCTCTCAAATTTCTCAGATTAAATTGAATAATCGATTTATATTAATACCATTGCCATTGCACAATAAATATAAAAATTTCAAATTTTCAAGTCACGTAGGAAGAAATTAAAGCGTCGTTCGAAGATCTCTCTGTGTATCTCCCTCCACCTCTTTCTCTCTCTCTCTCTTTCTCTCTATCTTTCTCTCTCTCTCTCGCTCTCAATGACTTTCATTAGAATTTTCCGGATATAATTTGAAGAAGAAACGAAGGAGGGTAGTCTTATTAAAGTCTGCAAAACGCGTTCGTCATTACAATTTCATAATTTATATTTCGAAAATCGATTAATAAAGTCACGTACCTTCAATAATTTTGATATCGTGCTTATCTCATTCTTCATATAATCTGCCCAAGTTGTGCATATTGATTATAACGTTTTCCTAATACTTCTTAATTTATCCTTATAAAAAGATCAAAAGACTTTGCAATAACTTGGATAAAAGTAAGAAACGAAGGCTTACTCCCATTAAATCTCGCTTGTTTTAGAGTTTATCCAAAATAATTATAAATAGCCGCGTTTATGACAAGACGAAACGGAAATTTCGACGATGACCGTGGAAGCCGCTTGCGCATTTCTGCCGTATAAAATAAACAACGGAAAAAAAATGAAGAATAATACAAGGTGCCGGTTAATCAAGGAGGACTGCGCATTAAAGACAAAAGTCACGAAAGAAATGCACGAAGCGCGCGTTTCGTGTCCCATTTCTATAGATTTTTTCGTGCTGCTATTTATAGACGAAGCGTGTTTAAATGATACGTTACCCGTTATTGCTGGGACAAAACCGAATGTCACGAGACGCTTTGGGCCGAAGCCAGGGACAGAAGCTGAACTTGGTCGCACGAAGGTAAGGATGATTTGGAGAAATAGAATGCCGAGGATAATATTTCGATTGCTAAGTTAAAGGAGAACGCTCGAAATAGAATTCAATGTGGATTTACGTTCATCTAGCAGATAAGCTTTAATTGGGGCATAAAAGTACTTTCATTAAAGAACTCGTCAGATTTATTGACAAATATTTAAGTGTACGGTTAAATTAAAGCGTAATATATATGCGTTATTGAACAAAAAATTTTTTCTCAATTTAATCAGTCTTCATGACTTTGTCATCGGTGTAAAAATAAAATTATTCAGCAGCTGAAGTTGTGCAGTGCGCAAAGATAATATATTCATTTGGAAATATCGCAATCAAAGTCGGACTACAATACGAAATAGTATTTAAATTCTACCATCTTGTTTGCACTTGCTGCAGTGGAGATTTTCAGACTTATTGAAATGCCGAATGCAAGTCGATCGTTGTTATTTAATCGTCAGGCACAGCTGTTTTTTCAGCCACGCGTTATCTATCGGTACTTTATCGTCGCACCAGACGCATTCACATGTTCAACTGAGGTTGATTGAAATCAGGTTTATGCATAAGATGGCGTAAAAATCTACTCTTCGCGCTGAAAATACACGTATATCAATGACATCGCAGATTCGAAAATTCGCTACTGCTGAGTAAAACGAATCATCAGTTAATCGTATATATAATTGTCCAATTTACATTACCGTACAAAGCGCTGGCTTAACACACCGTTGAGATCGCTACACAATCGATTCGCATGCCCTCTAATTCATGTATCAGCCGCGTGTAAATCAAGAGAGGAGGAACTTAACCCGCTGTTTAAATAAGAAAATAGGCCTGCCAACGCCGGCGACGCGGTCGGAAATTGCGTGTTGTGCTCAAGTGTTCTTCTCTTCCCCTTCCAGCTCCCCCTTCGACTTAACTTCACCGCGGCTCGCTATCGCAGCAGAATCCTATCGCGAGCGAAATGCGATTTCACGAAATTCTGCGAGTACCTCGATTATATATATATATATATATATATATATATATATATATATATATATATATATATATATCAAGTCCCTCGAAGCGCCAACGAAACTTTTGATTTCGTTGACAATTTCCCCGACGTTGGCTGGTGCCGCGTCGCCCAGAGTTTATATTTGTTTTAAATCGCGTTTGCCGACATCGTAACTAGAGGGAAATATAATTAGGAAAGGGTGGCTCTCTATAATCGCTTAACGTAGTATCGGTGCCGAGCAGTCACCTAACGACACAATGGATTTCCCATATTTCCATATATAATGAAAACTTAGCCTAGAAATTTCGCTAATTGTACAACTCAGTGCTTAGTTAATTTTATAGAGGAATATATTTATAATATCATATAAAATTAAAGACACCTTTTAAGTACAAAAGAATTTTAAGTTTTCGAAAATAAAAGGTTTGAATTTAAATCCTAACGACATCGTCTAATAATCAGAATTAGCCGAAGTATTTCATCAATCGTAGATTTCATCGATTTCGCCACCTCCTGCTCTCCACCTAATCTAAGCACAAGCTCAAGCCTCTGATTGGCGTAGAGATAACAATAAACCATAAGGTCGATCTTTTTTACATACAGCTCTTCCCATCTACTATCCTTATTGCAATGACCAATTCCATATCGCTTCTGGGCTTGCGGTTTCTACATATGTGCTTCGCTATGGAAACGGGAGAAGGAAGTTGTATGTGTACACACACGCGCGCGCGCGCACACACACACACACACACACACATGGATAGTAAAGCTAATAAATTAGTCGCTCATCTAATTGGATAGTTAAATCGGCGGAACGGCCATATAACACTATGCGAGTCTCTCTCACGTCACCTCCCTCTCCGCCATTTTCCCCCTGTCCGTCTCTCCTTCTATTTTAATGTACTTCTTTATATATCCTCTCAGAGGATCGGGTCTAATGTCAGTTCTATCGTATCAGTTATCAATTATCTTAAGAGCTAGACATGGTATGGTAGCGTGGCTGGCATCTAGACCTCCCAGATCCCTCAGAGTGGTAAGTGGTTTTTTGATGCTCGCTCGCTCAGGGTGGAAGTTGCGAATGATATGCCAACGTATAATTGAGAATTACTGAATAGCAGTCATCTAGAGATTGGCCCGCCCGGCGTGAGTCTGATTAGATTATTGCAAGTTGCCAATTTGCGTACCAAGCAACGAGTCGGCTATTTGTTATCCTTGAACATATAGCGTCAAATATTTCAAATATTGGTTGCTTAATTCCAAAACATGAAGTTTCTGGGGTACCCTTACGTAATTACAGTGTAGTCATGAAGGAAACGGACAGCGTGCTTCCTTAACTCGCTTTCATCAGTACTGGGCTGAGCTGGCACGACCGGGCCCGACAGATCGCAGTCATTAGAAACTCAGTTGGTCGCTTTCACTCTGGTTTACTCTGGTGCGTTTGGGATTGCAAACGACTTTGATGGGGGTGATCTAGTTAATAAACCTTTTTTATTATACTTACGTCGACTGTCTTTCAAGAAGATAATAGATATATATATCTATAATATAAGTAATTACAATGTCAGTCAGACTATCCTCGTTTATGATCACCCTCATTGACTAATCTCAAATAAAAATTATTAGTATAGTCGAAAGAAAAGTTGTAGTTGGCAGAGGGTAACCTGACTGGCTCCTGCCCTACATACCTACTTATATACCAAATTAATTGATACCGCAGCATCTGGGAGGTTCAATGTTTTGAGCTCGTTTCGCTGTTTTTCAGGACTAAATGACAAACTTTATAATAAAACTTTATATCAACTGTTTTTAAATAAACTAATAATTATTTTAATTGATATTAAGGTCTTATAAAATTATATAAAAATACATATAATATATAATATATGTATTTTACTTAATTTTATACGACTGTAAGACCAATAAAAATATTGATTAGTTTGATTAATAAACCATATATCGGATCATGTTGCAGCGGCGAGCGTATATACCGAGTCCCGGAGGGCCCAAGCAACGTCGCCGCTCCGCGAATGATTAATAGTCAATCATCGGTGAGCGACTACCGCCTTCTTCATTCATGCGAAATCGACAGTCTAATCTACAAAATCAGAAAGTTCGTAGACCAACAGACGACTGTAGTCGATTGGATCTCGCGGGAACCATTCCAACTCCGTTTCATGGAGGATTACAGTCAATATATCGGCTGATACACGAGTCAGATCCCGAACGTGACGATGCGAAACAGGCTAGTGGATGCACAGTTGCTGGAGGGTAGAAAGCGAGGGCAGTATGTAATCAGAGTACTTCTCCTGGTCAACTTAGAGTGAGCAACAAAACGTCGATTTGGCTGAAAGGGGCACTGTAAAGCAGTGCAACGTGCAGTTCGATCGATAGGCACATGGATTTTTGCTTTGTCTATTAACTCAGAGAGCGGAACTGCTGGGTAGACCGATGATTTACACTCCCTCGGGGATGGCGTGTATATATATATATATATATATATATATAGGCATACATGTGTCTGCACCTATGAATATAGGTGACATGCTGCAGATATACGCCGTAATGAAACGCAAATTCGAGTTAGCAGTTTTCCTGAATAAATAATATTTCTGCCCCCCCCCGCTCTCTCTGTCTCTCTCACTCTCTCGATCTTGTGTAAGTTTGCGAAAACTAGAAGATTAAGACCAGAACGAGGAAATTTGAAGGAAAACAGCGTGGTGAAAACTTTGACGAACGAGAAACTTTAGGTTACACATACAAATGGCGAATAACATCCAATTAATCTTTCATCAGAGGCGCCGGAAGATATTTTGTAGGTCTGGTAAAACTAGATATAGATAAACTGAGTATATGGCAAGCCAGAGATAGGAACCGATGCAAAAAAAGCTTGTGGATACCAAACATAAATATTAAACAGATGTAAATTCCTAAACTAAGTTATCCGAGGATATATGATATTAAGATAAACGTGGAATGTTATATTTTAGACGCTGTTAATAAAAAATTAAGTTTAGAGTAAACAAGTAATAACTAGTGTTTTTGTTGCAAAATTTACTTTAAAAATATCGATATTTTTTGTTGAAGTTAATTTTTGTTGAATTTTTTAATGAATTAAAAAATTTAACTAATACCTTAGTCCATTCCAAATCTTTTTATTAATAACAATTTTTCTGATAACCGATAAGAACATGGATATCGCGTTAAAAGAATGATAAAAAATTAGCATCTATACTTTATAAAGATTCCAAATGTGATTTGTTCAAAATTCAAATTGTGCGTTAATCGAACGTGTAGTTCATAAGGTATTGCAGAGAAAAAACGATAAATACATATACGTACATACGCACGAAATTAGATTGACGTGGTGTATATGAATGAGAAATCTGCCAAATGCAGCTGTGAGTTTTATTCATTTATATATATATATATATATATATATATATATATATATATATATATATATATATATATACATTACGCTGTCGCACCCTGGAACATCCATATTATTAATTGTTGCATCGATATGTCGATCGAAGGCTAGGTCGTGGTAATATAGTTTTTTTTTTTCAAGAGCCGGCGCATCTCTTTTACGACAGAGAGGCGCAGTTTTCTTTTTCTTCACCGTCGTTTACTCTTTTTTTGATTATAAAGAAAAGCGCGACGAACTGTAAAGCGCAGGGGGGCTGATGCTCGCGTCAGTTTGTTCTTTCTTCTCCACACGACGCGTCGACAAAGAGGCGAGAAAGTTTGACGATTTCGTATATTCATTAGAACGGCCAGAAAAGATGCGAGAGAGGGGGAAAAGAGGCGTAGAGAGAGAAAGAGAGATAGAGAGAGAGAGAGAGAGAGAGAGGGGCGAAATAGAAAGAACGATCGAGGGAAACAGAGACAGCAAGAGGAAGAATAAACGAGTTGGGCGTGTTTGTTCTTGCTTCGATGAGGTTTTCTATTTTTTCGCATACGGTAAAATGCTCCTTTGACCCGACCTAGCGGGGAAACGCCATCAGCTGGCGATGCAGATAAATCTTTTTGGGAAATTTCATACTTTTTATTATTGGATAGTGGTCGGTATAAATTAATATCATCACTGCATGGAGATGGTTTTTATGTGATGCTTTTGTTTGATAAAAAATGTTAATAATGCTTTTTGAGAATAATTTTTCACGCAACACATAGAGGATTAAGAATGCAAAATATTTAAAAGTCGTTTATGATATATATATATATATATATATATATATATATATTTATTTATTTATTTATATATTACTTGGATTTCTTTGTTATATTAAATACCCTTTTAATTCAGGAAGGTAAAATCTACTAAATAATTGTAGAGCCTTACACTTTATTCGTAAAATAGCACTTAAAGTTTTAAAGTCAAACGCGAAGGGCGCGCTTCCAGATGTATGCCAAGAAAGATAAAGAACCGAACTTCAGTCGACCATTGTTAGCAAAGTATTTCGAAAGTTCTTTTAAATTGCAAACATTTCTATTCTGAACGTAATTTTCAATAGATAATTAATTAATAAAATTAATAACGTTATATTAATCGAACAACTGTTTGTGCGTGGTTGTCGGACTGGTGCATAATAAATTCGCTTAAGTAAAAAATATTGTCAGCGTTTCATAGTCACTTTTGAAAATCCTTAGTTTCGCGCTAAAATTCAATATGTATAAACGAATGAACATTATCAAATGTAGTTGAGAAAATTTTCTTGAACGCGAGACTCTATTTGTACATTTCGTTAACGTCTCGCTGTGAAGTTACTTCATATATATATGTGAAATATGAGCGCAGTTGCTTTGAACGCGTATAAATATGAAGGGAGGCGGAAATTGTCAATTAACAAAGTTGAGAATATAAGTCTGGATTTCCTTGGCGACACAACGCCTTCGTTAATCCACTCCCCCAATTGGGCGAAGTAGCGGTCGGACCTCCAGAAGCCTCGGAACTTTCCCTTTGACGGATTTAGTTTGTAATAATTTAGCCGACGGTTTGGAGTTGAGCGGCATTGGGGGGGTGGGGGTGCGGGGAGAAGATATTTCCGCGTCAGGGCGGCGCCGACAAGGAGCACGGGAGAAAATAGAAACGAACGATGAATATTAAATCGCGGCGAGCGGCGATTACTCGAAACTACGGTAATTTTTCAAAGAGACGCGCGCCTCCGCCCCACGGCCCATAGCCCGACTGGTTTTTACCGATGCCAAGTCTTTGCTCCTGGGCGTATCCAGAGCGCAATTAGCACTGGAATATAGAAAAATAAATTATGCGTTTTTTTTTCTTCTCTTATTGCATTTCGCCGCGGATGCAGCATTTGTTTTTCACAACTCATCATCAATTACGCGCGAAGTCCAGGGGGGCGAAATTATCCCTATTTCACCGCGATTATCATATACTCGATTTAAAATTTGAAGAAAACTTTTGATTAATTTAAAAGACGAGAGAAAACAGCTCGTATTTTATTAGTATTTTCTTTAAATTTTTATTCCATCTATTTTAATTAAATACTCGTACTAATAACGCATAATCGAACGCAAAAAGAATTTCTGCTCCAGCAAATTAGTTCGAGGGCTTATTTCGAATATCCACGCCCAATTCGCTACTGTTTATCTCTGATGAAAGTTTTGTCCGGAAGAGACCGTGTTTATCTAACGCGCTGGTAACCCTGCTTGTCAATATTTGCCAGTGTTTCCCATAAAAATCGCTTTCAATCGAGGGAGCAAAGAATGTGCCAGGGAACGGTAATGCAAATTGCATCGCATATCCGAGTTTTTTTCCTGATACTAATTTCTTTTTCCCGCTGCTGTGGGATATACGGTGGTAGTTCTGGATGTAAGAGTAAATACTAAAGTAAATCATCCTTTGTAATTATCTTGATTATTTTAACGATAATAAACAGCTGTAACGAATATTTGATTGCAATTTCCAGATTTACCCTTCAAGACCAATAGCTACGAAGTTATCCAAAAAAATCTACTTTTAAATTATCAAACCTATAAAGTTAATTCTTTTAAATGTCAACGGCTATTTAATAGAATTGTGAAAAGTCAACTCATAAGGAAGTATAAGCACAAGAATAAAAAAAAAATTGTATCCCATGAATTCTGAAAGTTGGAACGACCGATCTGCGATGTCAATGAATGATTAGCATTATTAATTGAATGCACCATAAAGCAAGGTTAATAAACAAAAAAGCTTTGATATATGGAGGTTTAAGACTTGATTCTCAATAAGTATGATTTTCGAACTTTAATGTCTGAATTTCAACAAAAAAAATCAAAACCGTACACGTTAATCAACGACCACGGCCAATTGGACAACTTAGACAATGTATTACATAATACAGCATTGCGTGTCTATCCTTGCAAATCTAAAATGTTCATGCGAGCTACGAGATTCATCACTGACAACACTAAAGTACTTACCAATATTGTACTATTAGATTTCTGCGTGCACGCGCGCGCGCGTGGGTACAATGTATATATAATTATGATATGCAATTTTAAAGTATATTTATGATATGCAACGCTGCCGGGACGAAATGTAATGGCTTATGTAGCCAATTTGTTTTTGACTTACTTAAAAATACTCTCTCTCTCTTTCTCTCTCTCTCTGCCACCAACTCACATATTAGAACCACAAAATTTTGACGAAAAACTTGGGTCTTTGGGTGAGCAGGATGCGGTACATTTTTTCCGTGGGCATAGTACATGGCACTCCATTCCTCTACTTTATCACGATTCGCGAAATCTCTTTCGCGTTATCTTGCACATTGTTTTTTGGATATGAAATTTTAGACTTGTCAGCGAAGTAAAAATCCAGCGCTGAATTTGTATTGAAAAATAAAGTTTTACTTATTTCAAGCTGACAAATGCATTGCCTTTATTATTGCTGCTTGTATTTATTTTGTAAAGTCTATAAGTGAACCATATATTTTCCACATGGATAATAAAACGAGAGGATATGCAAAACTTGTAATATAAAAAATATGAATCATGTGCGTTTTTTTTTGCCTAGACGACGGTATCGATACTTGACTAGTCGTTCATCGAAATAAAATGAATTTTAAATATCAATTCGTTGATAAATACGCATTATCATCCTTTGTTATAGTTCCTGATTTGTTGTGATTAAAACTGGTATAGTGTTTCTTCATTAACTCCGTTTACTTCTTAAATTCTTAGACGCTAAGCACGCGCCAGTGGCGGGATAATTTGGCTATTTTGCTGAAAAATTTTTACCCTCCTTTTAAGTGGAAAATGGTGTTGTAATGCTTAAGAGTTCAAGAAACTTTGTTAGTTAATTTGTCAACTCAAAGCTATCTCTATTCTGTCGTTTAAAAAGAAACTTTTTTAATCTTTTAAAAAATAATACTTTTTAATTTTTTTTTTAATACTTTAGAAACAATTTATCTATTAACCTGATTCTTTATCTCAACTCGACTTTTATCCTGGTCTTTCTGACGAAGGTATTTATTGGAAAAATATTTAAAACGATTAGCGTCTCAATAATGTTTCACATACTTTGAAAGGAAGAAAGATGTATTTTAAGCAGCGAAGAAAATCATAAAGCATTTTAAAATATATATTTCGAACGATCTTTTGTTATATTATATCAGTCAAGTTTTCCATTATTCTCTCTTAAGAATGATACTTTTCCAACATTGAATTATTCATATATTCTATTTATTAAGTTCGTTAATAAAGATCAAATAGACATAGTGCGTTTTTATATATTGTTTCATTTAACCTTCGAGCATTAATCGACTACTTGATGGTCTGAGTTCAAATATGATATATAGATATAGAAACGTGGAGAAAATATAAAAAAAGTTGACACCAGCAGATTGGCTAGACCGGGAATGGAGCTCGGGATCTGCCTCGTTCTCGCGCCGGACGGTTATTACATTGTCCCCTCGAAATATGTTTATTCGAATAAAATGCGCGTGATAATAAACACGCGCGATCATACATACGAGCAAAGAGCGACTTTATCATTGAGATTTTATAAAATTATGGTAATGAGCGCATGCACGCTCGCGCTGCAATTCTATTGGTTACATTTTATTATAGAGAAATGGCAATACGAGCGCTTTTGCGTTATATGCGGCAACATTAAATGATAATAATGTAACTGTGTTATTACCGCTTCGCTTATGTGTAATATTAAAAATATTATTAAAGTAATCGACTTTATAATTTTTTTCATGTACTCAGGTACGTAATTTAGAGCTTCTGCTAGACTCATATAAAAGTGTTTTTTTTTGCAATGCAAATGAATTTAAATTTAATATATAAGTAGATCAATCTTCATGAAAATGTAATAAGATTTAATTGCCTTTAGCCAGCTATAAATAACGAATTATGTATTATTATATGTATGATTTTTACAAATAAATTAATTCAGAAAGTCGACTGTTTATGTACCTTTGAAGCCATTCTAGAATAATAATGTAATCGCAGCTGTTCCAACAGATCCGAAAAGAAATTAACAATGCATGCAGATTTCAGAATATGTAGAGAATCGTGTCGTATGAAGTAATAATGATCTTTTATCGTGTAATCAATTCAGTATTCAATTCAGTTTGAATTAGAATAGTTTTAACATTTAATCCCGAAAGCTTTAATGATGAAGTATTATCCACTCGTACATTTCATCTTTTTATATATAAATATTTTATCTGTTGCAGGTGAGTAATATTATACAGACTATTTAATAATGCATAACAATTAATTAAACAACTTTTATATATTCATTGGGTAATAAAATTCTAACATTTTAATTGAATATTATATATTTATTATACTATGTATATTAAACAATTTTCTTTTCCAAAATTTTTACTAATTATCATTTTACCAAAATTACAGAAACTAATAAACTAGACATTTTACATACGTAGATTTAGTTAGAATTTTTATTACCTTAAATGTTTCTGCTTTTTGGCATCCAATGCGAAAAGTTATGATTCTCAACAAATTTTATTTTACGATACAAATGCATATCCAATTCATTTAAACGCAAAGAACGATTGATAAACGTACGAAAGTATTATACTTTAAACTGGGATACCGTTAGGCCCTAGAACTTTACAAAGCTCACTTTGGACGTAATTCGAGTAACCACACTCGATCTCAACTATTTCTATCATTGATATCGGATAGCCTATTCCTGTTAGATAAAATAAGGCAAAAGATACTTCCTGAGCCGAAATTGGTTTTATTGTGTCATAATTTTATTACATACAGTATTCTATTATTTTCTCTAGTGGAAAGAAAGTTTTACCGGTAATAATAATGTAAAATTTTGCCAATAAGAGTTTGACCTCAATGATATATTTAGTAGGCGATAATTACATATAAAAAATAATATAAAAAAAAATAAATGTAAAAAAAGTAGTTCGATATTTAAGGGAATGTATGGATAAAAAAACCATTTATTTAAAACATTACGTTTGATCATATTTGATTTCAAAGAAAAAATTGTTTTTCTATGATACTTGCTTCCGTTGATATTTTGATTTGATTTAATGTTTGAAATGGCATATCACGCAATAAGTTCGTTTAATTCCAGATGGGAGATTAAAAACAGAGAAAATCGTGGGTGGCAATGTAGCAACACCTGGCTCATTCAGTTATCAAGTATCCATACAGAGGAATTCGATTCATGCGTGCGGTGGTGGCATTATAGCTGCTAAATTTATACTTACAGCGGCCCATTGCTTTATCGACGAGACCAATTCGGACCTGATACTGGCAATTTATTCCATTGTCATTGATATTTTCAACCTCAATGAACCGACAAATGCGACGATTACTCTTAAAGTGAAAAAGCTATATATACCCATGTCTTTCAATCCGTTAGAATTGCCCGATGGAACACGTCGTTCCGAAGGAGATTTAGCCGTAGTCAAGGTAATTATTTGGTTTTAAATACTTTCTTAATAATTTGTGCATCTAATTTTGATAAACTGAATATCTATATTTCAAACTTTAATTCGTATCAATCGAAGGGCTAAGGTATTCTGACGTCAAATTCACTATATTGTTTAAACGAAGAAACTTTAATATGTCTAATAATCTATTTCCCTAGTTTGGAATACACTTTGAGTGATCTATTCTAATTTAAATTAGCAATTTTAACTTAAATATTCTATTTCTTAGTATGCAATTCTCTCGGTTTTGATTATTAGCGACTAGTACTATGTACTCATTTTACACTTAGAGGTCATTTTCTTCTCGTACTTCTGGATAAATAACAAGGTATATATCATATTTATACATTAGTTTAACTTAAACCTAAACTTTGTCTCAGAATTATTATACTTTCAAACATTAACAACAACAAAGACAATAATAATAATAATAAAATAACAATGACTAGTAGTAATAGTAATAATAACAATAGTAATAATAATAATCTTACATTTCGAACGATATCGTAAATTTATTCCAAAACTTATGCCCACGCGATCAGGTCATCTAAATCGTACTCGCTTTTTATTTTGATTCTGTTCAAGTATAGTCTGTTTTCGCTTGTTCAGCGGGTACCGCATTTATCCAAATTACGATTTCAGCTAAATAAAAAATTGAACCTCGGTCCCAAATCCAATTTGCGACAACTCGAATTGTCCGAGCATATCTCGTACCAGGGAGCGAGGCTGAAAATAACTGGCCACGGCTACAACGAAATCACAGTCTACGAGCATCCGATTACTCATACGACCGTGGAGCAGGGTCTGTCCGATGGAAAATTGCGCCACGCGGACGTAGACGGGGTGAGCGACGAAGACTGCAACTTTCATCGTGGTTATTATGCGGGCAGTCATATTTGCGCGAGGACGGTCCAGCGCGACAGTCGTTATCCCGAGGGAACTTGCACGGTACGTACATACGCATAAGCATCGAATTTCATATACTCGTGCAAACAAGACGCGGCCGCGTTGCTTACTTTCTCCATTCGTCTAGGGCGACAGCGGCTCACCGCTCGTCTACGAGAACAATACGATCGTCGGGATCCTGTGCGCCACCGACGAGGGCTGCCGCGAGGACGTGAGGCCGGCTTATTACATAAGAGTCTCGTACTACGCGGCGTTCATCAAGAACGCGATCAAGGGCTACAACACGGCAGAAATGCGGGTCTTCAAGTGGAAGAAAAGGTCCTGTTTCAGCGCGGTCGACTTTATCGAGGAGTCGTACAACTCGGAATACATTAATACCGCAAATCTCCCCTTCCATTGACGGCGCTCAGGCATCCAAGTATATCGAACGTCGTATATACCGAAAAGCAAATTGGAGACCATACTCCACCGTCCCGCGCCATAAATACAATGTGCGGCATACTGCTGAATCTCGAGACGAAAGCATAGCATTCGAACCAACATGTACGATACGTATACTCTGTCCTTTTGCCTTTTAATTTATTTTTATTGCACGAAAATAAACTCATTCGTCGTTGCCTAATATTTATCTTGACAATCCAAGCAGATCGTAATACTTATCGCGTTGCGGCAATTTCAAGAAGTGTTGTGTGAAAAAATGCCACTGCAGTATTTCAATTTAAAAATACTGGCGAAACTATCTACTTCTAAAAATTTCGTAATAGATTTTATATGTATGAGCGAAAGTTTATAGTATAAATGTCTTTAAAGGAGTTAAGCAGAGTTACGCATTAGGTACCGTAAATTAGTCTACGCATTAAGCATCTGCTTTTTTGGTAACGTTATTATCATCATCTATTCGTGATTTTTTTTTTGTCAGAAAATTTTCATAAAGTTATATCACTTTCGTAGCTACACCACGCGACTTTCAATTACTTCAGATTTTTGTCATTCGCCTTATATTTTTATTCGTAAACCAATAAAAATATTGTTATTTTGAAATTAGTATTTGAAGCTTCATAAAAAAAATTTTAACTTTTAACACGTTTAGGAATCATCATAGTACAGAGAATCGACTTTACACCGATCGATTGTTTAATCACTATTACGCAAAACTCGGTGGAATTAATAATCTACACACATTATGTTGAGGGCATTCCTAACGTCTAAAAAGAAAACAAATAATACGCTCAATGATTTAATGCGTCGATTTCTAGCCCTTTAAAAGATGAACGGATTGTAGTGAAGAGCGTCGAGTTTACAGCCCTCTTTTAAAACCATCCGCCTGCCTCTCTCTCTCAACGACCCTCTCTCTTGATTTTTCCCACTCGCTAGTTCTCGGGCTCGCTTCCTGCTCCGTATCTTCTTCTCCCAGATTGCCTATTCGAAGGGAGGGTGAAATCCGTTACGGATTCACTCGTGCGAAAGATGAAAAAGCTCATTAAAAAGGAGTTGAATTTTAAACGTTCACCTTGTTTGGAGCTTGGATAAAACATGCGTAGTCGACGCCTTTGAATATGATTTCATTGGTCTTTTTTTTCTTTTTAAAATCATATTGGTTTACAATAGCGACAATAAATTTGGTAATAAAGTTAGAGAATTAATCTAATGAATCTTATGTGCACTTGAAAAGGAATGTTCAATTGGTTGCGATGTGATAAAAATACTAATTTCACAGTAACCGTATTAAACTTGAGATAAATATATCTATTTAAATATTATATGATTCTGTCACAATAAAATCCACTTCTGGTGAAGAAATTTTTTAAATGGATAATACGGATTAAATTCATTTATTTTAAAATGTTTTATAGTAATTAGCCATTAGGCGAAATAAAATATAACGTAAGTGTTACTACTATATCATAAGAAATACATATGTAACTCTATTGATACATTTTATGAATATAATCTGTATCCATTTATATGTAAAATATATATGATTAATTCTAATTCTTCATTATTATAAATCCTATTTATTCCATATTGGAAAAGTAATAAAGCTTTTTATCTAAATATATTGAAAAGAAACAGATATTTTTTATTGTGCTATTTATCTATTTGAAACTGATACAACGAGAAATAAAAAATTATATATATATATATATATATATATATATATATATATATATATATATGTACATATATCATGTATTCTATACTTAGCATTTATATGTAGATTTAACATTGACTGTGTCGAATAACACCATCACATACCTGAAACAAAAGGAAAGATAAATAATTAAAATCAGTTACTAATAATAATGTAATAAATATACATGATATTACTTTTTGTTTCTAAAGCTAAAAATATTCTGATATTTTAAATTTAAATTTTGACTTTACGAATTCCTAAACCTTCTGTTGATTAACTGAATCTTCTTTGCTTAGGATAATAACATGACGCATTTTCTTTACTAATCAAATTTTACTTACCAATACTGTTAAATAATTCAAAGGCAAGATCAGTAACGTCAAAGTGGAGCAGTTATAGCAAAAACCATATCAATTTTATACTCTAGAATTAGTTGATAAATATTGTAGAAATTTCTTAAAACTTTGAGAGATTAACAAGTGACTTATTTAGAATCAGTCCGACTGTATTATTTATCATATATTTAATAATAATTATTTATCATCTATTTATCATATTTTGATATATATATAACAACCATCTCTCGAAAATTGCAGATATTATTCGTAAACTAGTGTTGACTCATTGATTAAGCAATGATATTCGTTCTTCTAATAACTTTGTAAAGTGTCTAGTTTTGTTTAATTATTTACCCTTCTTACAACTTTTAGACGAACATCCACGAATTAACTATGCCACCGGTTTTCAACGGTATAATTTGGTTCACTCGACCGATGGATAAGATGAAGAAAAAAATGTTTCCAAAATGTGTAGAAGATTTTCTCGCTGACCTGTATACTTTAAGGCGTTTTATTCCTCCTCCTTCGATCCTCTCATTCGCCTAGAAGTTTGACTAGCGAGGTTTTTTTTTCTACTTGCAGTTCTTTTTTTATACACGCTTCCCTAACTTCGATCTCTTTTTTCTCTCATATAGGTATGTATATATATATATATATATATATATATATATATATATATATATATATATATATACATAACTCGAGATAAGCTAAGAATAGGCAGAATAGCCTAGGGCTGTATCGATGTTAGAAACTTTTCCCTATTCCTCGTTGATGAGATATCGGTTACTATTGGAGCAATCTTATCTGCTCCCCCACGTAATTAATCTTGGCCCGAACTACGAAGTAGCAAATCATGCTGTGAAAATACGCGCGTTTGTCTACTCCTAGCGTACGCAATAAAGATCTATGCATATATATCAGGTTCACTAATATATGCTGCGTCAACAAAATTAACATTAATTGTACCGAATGCTATATATTTATGTATAGGGTTTTGGCTTATTACATTTGGCTTGTCATACTTGTTATACCTGAAGATATAATATTCGCGTTTTTTGATATAAAAGTAAACTTCGATGATAGCTTTATGATACTTTATATGCGTCTTTGCTAACCATGTTGATTTTTCAATGTTTACTTACTATTACTATAAGTAATAAACTTTCCTTCCTACCACTAGTCCATTATAAATTTTTATATTTAATAATAATAATACAATTCAATAGAATGGTGAATTTAATACAATTGTATCAATAATGCATATATGGAACCCTAGAAACCGAGCACCCAATGAATTGCTAAGTTAAAGTAGGAAGAAAAAAGCATAAATTGCCGAGATGCTAAAGTAAGTGATAAAGGTCAGCGATGCGTCAGGCCGATAACGGAAACTTGCATGATCGGACGAAGAACGTGTAAGGCCTGAGGTGCTCTCGTACACGTGAATATAAATTCCGGATACTCATCTCCGTCCCCTTGACGACTTTTATGAAAATAGAAAGAACAAAAAAAGAATAATAAAAGAGGAAATAACGACATCAAGGCGTTATGAGAGCCCGGCTGTACGAGAGAATTTTCCCTTATATACACTTTACAAAAACGCATTATCTTCCGATTCACCTACACAGGCGAATACGAGCAACCGTCCGTCTTCTTTACCCCGCCTTCACCATCGGCTGTGTGCGCGAGTTAAGCGATACCCCCTCCCCACCGTCCCATTCGCTCGCTCGTGCCAGCGGATGGAAAAAGGGAGATACTCTTCTCCTTCCCCGATAACTACCCATATACGAGCGCTGTGCAGCCGCGGGCAGCGACTATGATCGCGCGACGCGTGCCCACGGCGTGGATGGCGCTCCGGGAAAGTCGATCCTATTGAGTGATTATAGGGTAAAGCGAGGCTCCTGCGTAATGGCTGCGCTCACTTATCAAGGCGGGCCGAACGATACGTTGTTCTGCTTTCTGTAATTTACCGCTTTTGATTTTTATATTATTATACTGTGAGAAAACTTTGTAACTCTGTAATGACTATTATTTAAAGGTAACAAAGCATTTTAAAGAATATTGTTATGAATAACAATTATTCTGACCGCAGTATAAATTTATGTCCGTCTATTTTACATTACTGCAATCGTGTAAATGCAAGCGTTTTGAAAATTTTTTGAAATGCTTTATTAATTATTCCATTTTTAGAGAATTATCATTTACATGTCAATCTACAAAGTTGCTTGACACTTGGTAGAATTATAAGTGTGATGGAGTTGAATGTTCAAGAACTGAAAGTTAACATATAGTTCGATTGGTAAAAATTAGAATTCGAGACCCGCTTAGATTAAATATGATTTCACGATCTTCGCTGTCCAACTTAAAACAAGCCAATTCTAATCCATACTCCGCAATGGCAGCTCCCATTCCTCTGCCCCATCACTGATCTTAAAACAATTGAAGTTGTAAAGGAAAACGTTGAATTCAGTCGGATGCGCGCGGCAATTCACCTTCAGTCTTACGCCGGGATATATTGTAGGCAATTTGAGAGGCTGCGCCCGCTTTGTATGTATGGTTTATGCGACTATCAGGATAGCGCGACGTTCAAAGTGTGAATGGCACGATAATCATGGATGGAGCACCAATAACAATCTAACGGTCGTAACTTTGAGTTAGTCGCAGGAGGGAGTTCGAATGAACTGTTCGATCCTTCGAGCTTTAATGAAAAGAATCAATTATTTGTTTAACGGTCTGCTAACTGCTCTTCTATACCGATTCGGTAGAAAGTGCTACCTTCTTGATGTGAAGATTATTCGCTTCGTGCGTCCAATTGACGGGAGTAGAAAAATCAAAGAAAGCAGTTAGGGTGTTAGAAAAAGTGCAAATTTTCTATATCTCATTTCTATTTTACTAACTATAAAAAAATAGTTTAATAAGAAAATTTAATAATTTAATAATTAGCCTACTCTAACGACAGAAGCAGAACTAAATAATTCTGTTAATTAGGTGTAAGGGAATTTCTTTACGCGTTTTTATTTATCTTCAGAAACAAAAAACTGTATATACGTTATAGACTGACTTAAATGAATGTGCAATTTAATTTGCTCGTTTTTTTAATTTGCTACTTTTTTAATTTCCTATGAGAGACTTCCTCAGGTTTTTCTATCGTTACAACGATCAAACTTCGTTATTGGAAATTGTGTTGAACGAACAACCAACAAGAATAATAGAAATTTTGAAAACACATTCATTTCTACATAATTTGATCAATTTTGCCTGCATTAATGTAGAATAGACGTCAACTAAGGACATGGTAAGCTAAGATTTTTAATAATTGAATGTTCACATATAATAATTTTTATAAGGGATGGTCTATTTTGATCGATGCGTTAAAATTCAGAGATTGCCGCTGATAAAAAAGAGCGAATTAACATTAAAATTATACTACCACAATAAGAGGAGAATAATTAGTGCGAACTACTTTATTCTCTTCAGAGATCTAAAGCAAACGAAAAAGGTACATAATTTCGTTGTTTCTATTTATATCTTGCAGTATAAATATATTAAAATCTCTAGGAAAATAGAAGAAAATCATCATTTGTTTCGCATTTCCAGGATTTTCAAGTTCCTTTCTTTTAATTTAAGGGGCCTATAAGCGTCTTGCTTTATTCTCACGAGCCCCCAATTTTAGCCAAGAAGCTCGCTTGGGCTTTGACAGCCTTCAAGATCACAAAATCGCCTTTGATGGTCTTCAGCTAGAGATTTGAAGCCGCGAAAATGGATTAAATTCACGAGAATGTGAATGTGATGTAAATTTTTTTATTTTTTTAATCCTAGTTTATAAGTGATAATTATTTCATTTACTCAAAGTGGACTTCTTCTTTTTATTTCGCATATTATTATTGAACATATGAAAATGGATATTATTGTTAACAAAAAAAACATTGCTCTATTCTATTTATAATGTTTTCAATGATATATTAACAATCTTAAAAACAGCAAATATAATTAAGTCAATCGTAATTTCACATTTAACAACTACATTTCCTTTCAAATTCTCTTTGTTTATACAGCGTGTGTATACACACATTTTCGAACGATTCGCTACCTTATTGTAACTAATTCACCCAACCCCTTCCGTCCCATTAGCGCCGAAAATAAACAGTCGCTTATATACAATCCGCAAGTGCCCCGCTCGGTTATACGGACAAACAGAGAGACGCGTCGGGGGAGGAAAGTATATATATATATATATATATATATATATATATATCGGAAAAAAGGGAGAGCGTGACCGACGCGCGAACTACTGCGCCTCGTCCCCCAAGGGAGTTGTGTTGTGTGTTCGGTGCGACGCGCACGCCATACCTCTTCGCCCTCCGCCCATTGAATAAATCCAAGGCGACCGTCCCGTTGCCCACCTGCGTATGCACGGGCAAATAATATAGATATATGTACATGATATAGTCAAAGTATATATTGCGCGCGTCCAGAATGTTGCTGCTTCTGCTGCGCGCGCGCGTGTGTGTACTCGTACTCGATCTCAAAACGAGGTTATAGGGCAGCGTGTCGCACGGGCACCTATTTTACTTGCCAACGGGGGTACATTAGAGGGATGGTCTCTTGTGAGCGCGTCTCGCCGCTACCGTCCTGCTCTAAAAATATCAGCCGGGCGAGGCGACGGTCGACATCCGGTTAGAGGAGGTGTGGGAACAAAGCCATCTTACTATCCTCCTCTCACATTTCTCTCTCTCTCTCTCGCTCTCTCTCTCTCTCTCTCTCTCTCTGTCTCTCCGTCTCTTTCTCCCTTTTGCTGTTATAAGGTTTAGAAGAAACCGTGATTCTACAGTGATGAGAGGGGTATATAGAGGAAGGGTTTAGTCGTTAAGGAATAGCAAGCGATAATGTACGATGTATCGGAATACAGCAAGAGAAAGAGAGAGAGGGATACCGAGAGAGCGGAGAGCGACGGAGTGAAATAGCAAATTATAAAACACTTCCCCTCTCCTGCCAAAGTATTAGAGAAAGGATGTGACGCTTTTTCCCTTCCCATTTTGTGCTATCCTTTATTATTTCCGTCAATCTCTCCCCCCTCTCTTTCTCTCTGTTAATCTCTCTTCTTCTCTCTCGCGATCGTCCAATGACGAGCACTCGGTCGATTTGAGCGACGTAACCTTGATCGAGCACTATCTATCAATTCAGTCTTAAAAGTAAAATATCTATTCGTTTAGTGGCGATTGATGCCGCGTTGACAAGAGTCGTAGAAACAGAGAATCGCACTCCTGCTTTATGTTTTGTTTGGAAATGCGACGGTTATATATATACACGTGTATTATACGAATGTCGTCTATTCAAAAGGTCCCGCATTGGGTGGCATTTCACAAAAGTATTATAATTCGTACATTTCTTTAGCACCCGCAAGGATATATTATATTCAAACTCGCGATAAATGTAGTCGTACAAAAATTATTTACGTAGACATCGGACGTTGATTGCCGCTGCTGGGACGTAGAGAGGCGTGCGAGCAGAGGAGGTGAGTATATATTAGCAATTTATGCTCGTCGTCTTGAGTGACGAGCCCTCGTAAAACCGTTGCCGTTCTAAAATTTTGCTCGGAAGTGGCGTGGATAAGACAAACGATCGGGTCGATTGTAATGCGAGAAAGTTGAAGAGGTAATGGCAATGACGCCCGCCTGTGCGCGGAATTTTAGCGATTATTGATTAAACAAATCGAGGGACGTATTTTTCTCATTGATTATTTAACGAGGAAGGTCAATGTTATCGCAGAATTTTTCTGCTCTCAGGCGTACTAGGAGTATACTTAAATTCGTCCTTTGACATTTCAGGTTAATTTCAATGGGAAACTGAATTCAGTTTAGCCCAAATAATATAAAATTATTTTTGAATACTCAGCGTTGTCTAATAGTATAAAATAACATAATACTTTAGCGAAATAACTTTCTGTGTGCATTGAAGAAGATATCGTACGTCTCCGTTTCGTTAAGATCAATTTACAGGTGCGTGAAAAAACTACATGCTATAATGTTTCTCAGTTGCCTAAATATGTGTGACCTATGTGGTACATATTAATATATCTGCATCCTGTGCAAAAATATACTCGACATATCCCTAGTCCGGGCTAGATGCTAATCGGTATTCACGATGATTTCTTCATGTAGGCAATACTCGCCGGATTTCATTTATATTTCCCTACGATTATCTTATAATCCTCTTATGTTAATAATTGCTTTCTCGGTTCTTTTTAAATTTTCTTTCCTTTTACTTATATTAGATAAAAATACGTATTTTCAATAGTCAAAATTTTACAAGTAAAAAAATTAAGGAAATAATTAGGCTTTCTATATTGGATCTAGTTAGATTTCCTTAGCTTATCCCTATTTTGGAAAGAATGACGTTTTTCTAGGCGGAATCTGCCAAGTAGGAGAATTAAGGAAAGGGTTAGGCTTTCTATTTTGATTCTAGTTAGATTTCCTCAACTTTTTCGAATATTAGAAAGAACGATGTCTTTTCTAGTCGAGTACGTTACGAGTACGAAAATTAGATATTACATACATACACAAAGTGTGTGGGTGTGGGTGTACATATATATATATATATATATATATATATATATATATATATAAACACATATATTCATTTATATAAATATATAGATTTATATAGATTTTATATATATGTACATGCATAAATATAAACCAGCAGATCTTTCCAACATGAGAACGAGTATAAAAAAATTTATTATAAATGATTCATCTTCTGTTTATAAAATATGATATGATGTTAATCATATACGGTCTATATATATATATACGGCAGTAATATGCAATGTATGGAATTGTAATCGCATATATTGAGTTTTAGCATATCGATTATGCGTTAGATTGCGAATCGTAGGGTCGTGGGTTCCGATACGCATCGGTGGCTAACATTTTTTTTTCACGCGATCTTTAGATTAATAACATAACGCATATGCTATCCATTATAATCAGGGCTTCATTCAATACGCCGGAGAAAAATAAATAGAAAATAAGTAAATCAAGCGAAAAAAAAAATAAAAGCGTTAAATAATCTTTCTAATTTCACAATAAAATATCATTTACAAAGAATGGAAGGTATTTCATTACTCATTATAGATGAGGCGTGTAGTTCAGTCCATTGATAATTAATTAAATTTTCAGGGTCTGCGCATCTTACGTTAGTTCTCACATTCGCTACCCACATCCTCGTTCAGTGTAATTGAGCGAACTAATTACTTCTATATATTACTATACTAATTACTTCTATAGCATAGTGTGAATTTCTGCTTATCTTCCCATATAGTAAATTATTTTTGTTTCAGAAAAACTGTACTTGAGCATTATATAACGCCCCATTTCAGTAATACCGGTTCTATAACTCATATAAATTATAGTTCTTTAGCAGGTAGGTAATTGAAGTATGTAATTAAGATATATACATGAATATTGTTCGATAAAAACAAGTTGAAGCATTACTATATAATAATGGGACAGCTTTATCTTTGTCACTTCATATACTTTTTATCCTTATCTTTGTCACTTCATGAGAGCCTTATCTTTGTCACTTCATACACTTTTTATCCTTGCTCTATAATTTTGCTTTAAACGCTTTTGGCGTCGCTGAAATCATCGACGAAGAACTGAAAAATTGAACCGATTTGGAAATATCTTTAAATACCTTTTTGGTTCGGGCAAGCCCTTTCATGAATATCTACTGAAATCTTTATTCAAGCACTCAAGAGATTTTGTTACATTAGATATTTTTCTGAAACGAGTATTGTTTGAGAAAATACAATCTCACGGTAAATGAGTAAATTTTAAGCTTATTTTCACTGCTCGGCAATGCAATAAAATGCAATTATATCATTTAAATGAAATTAACTTGGAACTGCTTTAATCAAACTATGCAATCGAATTTATTGTGATATATATCATTCGACATGTGCATTGCACATATTTGAGTTGCATGCAACTTGTAGCTCGATATCTCGGTTTAACGGGGTTGAAACGCCTATATGACATCGGGCTGACAATTGAACCAGGGCCACGCCAGTGCCGAATTCGACTGCCCGCTCGCCGACGATTGACAGTGGAATCGCCATAAAAATTTATGCACGCCTTGTTTACAAAAGCATCGTAAACCTCGAAAAGGCGGGGGGGCGGGGTGGCAGATAGCGAAACGGTCTTAAATAATGTAACGAATTTTAATACAAGACCAGGTGGAGCGTTCATCCCTAGAAAATTGACTTTAAAATTGAAGTTAAATGTATAATCCAAGTTTTTGACTATAAAAACTCTATTGCGGAAAGGTAAAAAAAATTTTAATTTAATGGAAAACTTTTATGGAAAACTTTTTACGTGCGTATAAAACGAAAGTATCGTGTATGTACGAATTTTTTTCAATTAATCCCCAGTCATATATCCAATTTTTATTAAATAATTTGAAATTCAATGGGAATAACAGTTAAGTCTATCAAAATTAAATATCAATATCATAATTTTATGATATTTTTTCATTTCAATATTTTTAATCATTCAAAATTATTAAGAATAATTGGAGTGATGTATGCTTCGAAAATAATGGACATCAGAAACATAAATAAGAAATTTCCACTTCCAATCATCATCATTATAATAGATAAATATATGTTAATAATCTTGCAGAATGAAAGAAAATTTAGAACTCTGTCTTGTTGTCGAGAACTTGAGCGACGTATCATCTCAAAAAATCAAGAAAAAATTCTTTGTCAATACGCTTTTGAAATCTTTCAAAAAATTTCGTCCGAAGTAGTTTTTTAGGTATTTTAGAAAATTATGTCGAAATTCATAATTTTTATGCCGAGCATGACATGAAGTCGACGAAGCCCGCGAAGACGATAACTCCCAATATCCAGATATAGAGCCATCGGGACATCTGGCCGATCCAATGATCTCATCTCGCCTAAAGTCATAATACAGAGTGATAAAAGTCCGAGGCTGGGAACTATAGATAGTTTCATTATTATGCAGTAACCTCCGCCATATCGTCGCGCCGAAGGAAATATTAAGCGCCGACAGCACCGGCGAAGAAATCAAAATGATATTAAGAGTATAGAAACCGCATGCCACTCTTGATTATACAAGGTATTTTTGTTTCTACCTTCTCATCCTTCCCTCCGCAATTCGCTCGGTTCATTTGCTCGCTTTCGTTTCTCACACATACTCGCTGTACTGCTGCCTCAGCTATGCACGTATATATATATATATTTGTATGTATGATATGTATTGTATGTATGAGCAACTCCGAGAAACTTTAAACTTTGCAGAAACTATTATTTTATTTGCTCTAGCTCATAAGTTTTAAGTAGTATCATTTTGTTTTCATTAAATCGTAGTACAGAAAAAACGAAACCGTATATATTTCATTAATAAAATTGTTACTTCCAATTTCTTAGACCTAAATCTGAAATAGTGTATCAACTTTTTTACAAGTTTGAAGAAAATTTTTTCTTTTTCTTAAGGCCATATTAGAAGCTTCAATAACATAAAATCTACAAGTATCCATCATGAATATTAGCATTACTAGGAATTTATGGGAAACTATATTTTTTTTTTAGTTACGATAGTTAAGTTTTTAAATACGGAATTCTTCGTTAAAGAAGGTGTCAGTTTAAACCGTATTTCAAAAGAAATCATTTCTTGGTATATTTAAATTATGATGAAAAGAAATTGAAATAACCGATATAATATATTAATAACCTATTAATATAAAATAGAAATAACGTATGTCAAAACCAAATAAAAAATGCAATTATAGTTTTATTTAATATAATCATCATTTGAAATAATGATGTATGCAACATTTATTTATTTTTTAAGTAATCTTCAATTTCATCTTTTAAGTTTTTAATACAAATATTTACTGGAAATTTGTCGTGATTTAATAGAAAAATAAGACAAAAGTTTTTTTTTCCAAAAATAAAAAATAAGCTTGTGAAAATATAAGTCTTACTACTTTATTATTATTTAAAGTTAAAATCTTAAGATAAAAGTTTAGTTAAGATTGTGCTCTAAAAAATAAAAATTTCTACCACCCAAATTTTAAAGGTTTCTCGGATTTGTTCGTTTATTTTTACGAATTCCGAAATAAATACTTTGGTTATTTGACTGATCAATAGCCGTTTTATCTCATTGAGTATTAGATGGAATCTTCACCAGCATGTAGATAGTTTTTCAGATATATATACGAATAGAATTTTTAATTATTAAAATAATCAGAAGTTCATCACAATGCTGGGGACATCAAAATCTTTTCACAAATTTTATGTTTTTCATAAAAATAATAGCTCATGCATAATACGTATTCAATATTAATTATAATATTTATCATGACGTACAATAAAAATTTAATCCACTATAGGTATATACTGAGTAATAAGTTCTGAACGCCTTTATGAATTTGACAATACCTTCACGTTAATTCCCACACAATGAAGTGGCAGTGTTGCACTCTCCTCGCGTACTTTAGCGAAAACTACGATCGCAGCGAAAACTACGATTCGATACATGAATTCATGTGACATATTTGTAATTTTTTTAATAGTTTTTACCATCACTATCCTACTTTATAGTGAGTGCTTACTCGTAATAAGTGAGATGAATGTCGAATGTTTTCAATGTAAATTAGAAATTCTAAGAAAATTTGTTCTCAGTTTATTCTACATTAAATAAAGTTTGTACTAGATAAGATATATAAGGAACATCCTCTAACACAAAAAGGTATAATGAATTTTATAGGCCAAATCAAGGTGATCATAAAAATCCATGCAGAATAATTTATTAATAACCACATTCAATATGTATGTGTTATTGTATTCAATATGCAAGTGCAATAAAAGAATGAAATTTTAATGTTATAGTGATAAAAATTTCGTCCCATTATACATATATTATTGAGACAAATTTATTAAAAGCATCCTGGTAAAAGAGCCCTGAGAAAATTCCAATTGAATTATTCGCACGAACTTCTCTTAAATTAAAATCTGCCGCCCCGTTTATTCCCAACGTTCCGATCCCCTGAAACTTTAATATCGGAAATCAAAGATGCATCCGGCTAAGGATGATTAAACGTCGCGCACCCCAAATCGGCGCTCGCAAGACGCTCTCTCGTGAATTCATGAATTCCTTCTCCTGACTCGGCGTTCGCCGGAAATTCGAGCGACTCGATTTTACCCCCTCCCAACTCGCAGTCACCTTATTGCTTTCTTTTTCTTCCTAATGCACCTGCTTGCTCCTTCAGATCCAGTAAAATCTCGCTCTTCCATATTCGAACGCGACGGCTTATCGAGCGATCGGGCGTGTAATTTTTAATTTTTCGCGTGCGGTGGGATCCAACGAAGCGAAAGAGAAGCATAAAAATTGATTTACCCATACGTCTTGGGACAGCCCTAGTGTTTTCCTTCCTTTTCTTTTCAATTTCGGCCTTGGTTCAAAGCCCAGACTCGGTGGGCTTCCCTATTCTCGCTCGATATCTCGACATCCCATGCGAGGAAACGTCTCGTGCAAGGAAGATTTAGGCAAAAAGGAAATTTGAAAGTAAAGCTTAGTAAGAGAGACGTAGGCAATGGCAGGGGGTGGAGGGATTGCGGTGCACGGGAGTATATATAATGAATTGGAAAATGCAACGGGTCAGATGGTTTAAGAAAGTGGAACTGGAAACTCGGGAAATGGAGGGAGGAAGCTAAATCGTGCAGCGCGCTCAAGAGAAATGGCATAATGCAGGATTTAATTATTTAAGCACCGAAATCCTTGGCATTCTGATTTTAGAGCTCTCTTAATCTTCATATAATTGTATGCTTTTTGTTAATCGCGTTTCATTATATATGGACTCCATATAAGATTAGTTATCATAAAAATTTCTAGACAAACTGTATACTTAGATTTGAGATTGATTTATATAGCTATATATGTATCAGATTATGTTTTTTTATTGCACTTTACGTTGTATTTATCTACGTAATTTCCTCCAATAAACCTTATTACGGCCGAATAATTATTCCTTTTTAGTCATTCCTCGACCATGTAATATTCACGGTGGGGTATGGCGCGAAATGTTCCAGCCCAATGCTGAAATTTGTAGGAATATTTCAAGAGAAACTAAAATAACGCATTGAATTTAAAGTGCAGAAAAGAAAGTAAAGTGCGAAGATAGAGAAAAGCTGTGGAAAATGAGGAAGTGAGGAAAATCTAGTGCCGCTTGTCGACTATTCTTAAATTATAACTATAGGGGAGGTGGGCGTTGGAATAAGAAATCGCGAAATAAAATTGCAGAGAGATTATATCGCAAAAAAGGTTAATTCAGGCTTTTCTCAAAAATACAATATTTTTTAATGTGCTATTTAAAGTCAACGTGCATTAACAGAGAATAAAGTTGATTGACGGAGGAAATTGGAAATGGTAATGAAATTTAAATTCAAAGATCGAAGCGGTATCATCGAGCAACTGTCGAATATTAACCAGAAATTGGAATGAACAACAATATTTTATATCGTGTATTGTTAATGCAAGGTATTATTTAGCATAACGTGCGAAATAAGAGCCTAGAACTATTCTCAGGCACGTGAAATCTTTCATTACCTTCCATTATTTTACGTTTGATTACCTTCCATTTTGCTTGTTACTTTTTAAAATTGTTCCTATACTCTAATCAATTGGCAATTGAATAATAATTTAATCGATATCATACGTCTAAAATATTTTCTTTACATATTTTCCGATAGATATTTACACCTGATTTACATATTGCTCGGTACTATTCTATTCATAATACTTACAATCAGGCACAATGTAATGGTTTTATTTCTACGAATACAAAAAATGAGAAATGAAAAAAAGAAAAATATTATTTTCGTACAAATAAAGGAAAATTTAACGCGCGGACGATCGGCCCGGAAAATTGAGAGAAGGCATTATTCTTTCAGCATAATGGGCGTCGCGGGGCATATAAAAAATTTTATTTTTCCCAAAGTGGGCGATGAAAGGAAAACTGAACATTTTTTACGGCTACTGCGAAAGAGAAGAAAAAAGAATTTTTTTTTACGACCCTGTACTGCAGCCGGCTGGTGGTCCGTGGCTGCGCGCGCTTCTGCACCCATTAAAAACGCATATTTTTCTTGAGTCTCGGTCATCCATCCCCCGGTAACTCGGCACTACTCTGCAGTATAGGAGAGCAAACTTACTATCTACTCAAGAATTCCTTCGCGCCGTGGCTGTGTTCAAAGGAAAACATGCACACATTCACGCGCGCGCACACACACACACACACACACACACACACACGTCATCATCATCATCATCATCATGCGTTGCGATACAAGGCGGGCCACTTGATGAAACAAACTAATGAAATAAAGAAAAAACCGCGCGACTAGGCAAGACTGTATGTGCGTGAACCCATTGACGGCGCCCCCTAGGTTTGGAAAGACGAATTATCAGCTCATATTAATCAATAAATCCAATCCACCATTGAATATTCAGGCTCCAATATCTTCTCCAAATTATAAAGCCTAGCAACATTGATCTTTAAAATAATGGTATCTAGGAGTTGATTTATTTTATCATATAATATAAAAGTATATTATAATAAAAGTTTTTAATTACAGTTATCCCTGTTGAATATATCTATCGGTAAAATGATGTTTGACGCTTCCATAATTGTTGAGCAGATACGATTTTGTTTTTTACATCTTCATGTGGAATTCAAATGTAATATGTATATTCTTACTTTTTAGTTCGACCATTACGTAGGCCGTTATATAAGTTCGCAATAAGATAAAAATCTGTGGTTCAACATCTTAGGATTCGAATATATATTATATACGACACAATTCTCTTCGTGTATGTTGGACATACGTATAGACAGTGGTGAAGGAAAATTAAGAAAATTCGAAGGGGGGGGGGTGCGGAAAGAATCAGCAGGTCGCGTATAAGGATTTAGAAGGCGCCTGCTATTTGCCAAAGGAATGCCATTAGGACGAGATCGATCGTGCTAGACGGGTGACAGGATAAAAAGAAACAGGCGGGAGGTCCGCTAGTGGGGGAACAGTAGTGGGCGCTGCTTTTCTCCGCCCTTCCCCCTGCTCCGAGAGCTTTTTCGTTCCTCTATTTCGGTCTATACAGGTCTTCGACATTAATCGGGCTGAGAATATCGCACCACATTCGAGTATCATTATTCGTTCATCCCTTTGTTTCTCAACTATTCGTGTCAAGTTCAATTTTCGTTTTTAACGGAATCCGTCGAATTTACTCTAAGTAACAATAATAAAGGGTAACTAATAACACAGAATGGAAGCACCATGTGCCAGCCCATCTGTTTCTTATATCATTCGATCCGATCACGCCGTACAGCTTTTCCTATTTCATAATGCGTCGCATTCGTGAATGGACAAGAATTGCGTGAAACGCAAAAAATAATAATAATAAGAATAATTCCATAATTTCCGAATACGAGAACGACTACGAATACAAAATATCTTTGTATAATTTTCAAATACAGTTCATATGATATTATACATTTTAAAATTCTACAAAGACACTTGAAATGTCGAGGAAGCTGAACTTGAAGCTCTTGATATTCAATTTTTAAACATCTTGACACATTGGCACAACAGCCACTTATGAAAAAGAAATAATATTTTTTCTGAAACGATAATATTTTTCGCCATGAAATACGCCATGAATTTTATTGAAACCAATTAAAATATTTTCAATAAAAATAATTTGATCAATCATAGGAACATTGCATTGAATCTCGCGCAAAATGTGAGTAAAAGCGTCGGTCGTTTAAAAAACAAAAAAAAAAAATCGATATCCTGCATATAACCCAATGAACTAAAACTGGAAAATTACACCGAATCATTTTTACGCTTATATTTAATACCCTGGGCAAAAATTCTCCGTACAATTACTCAATCGTTAGATCCCGGGCCGATAAAACATTCTCGAAGCATATACGCGGAAACAAACTAAACAGCAACGGCGAGATAATTAAAACGTCCAGCCGCGCATCCAGCGTAACATACAAACGTAGCGGAGCGGCTCGCACGCAATCGCCTCGAACCGCCGGGGCAGGATCGGCGCCCGGTGCGTGCCTCGCGTGCGGAGCGAATAAATTCGAAGAGGGTGAGTGAGAGAGAGAGAGAGAGAGAGAGAGAGAGAGAGAGAGAGAGAGAGAGAGAGAGAGAGAGAGGGGCCGAGTGAGAAACAGTCGACTCCCTAATATCTCCCTTGTTGAGCATTAAATAAATTCGCCCGTCCCTCTCGGCTATTGCTTGACTGAAACAAACGACTCGATCCCCGGGTCCTTAAAGAGCGATAAGAGAATTTCGTGGAACGCGCTCTTCGCCGCCCCCTCTCCTTGCCCGTGAGGAACTTCGCCAAAGTTTTCCCGCCCTCATTTTCACGGCGCTGTATATAATAAAACGCCCGAGCCATACGCGGGAAGACTCATCTGCACGAGCATGGGGTAGCCCGTGCCTTGTATTTATTATGTAACGCGACGTTGACGAGGTTCGGGGAAAATTGTCCCAACTTCCGCGTATATATATATATATATATATATATATATATATATATATATATATATATATAGTTTGTGTGTGCGTGTGTGTGTGTGTGTGTGTGTGTTTATGTAGATGCATATATATGTATGTACTATAGTTTCGCTTTTCCGGGATCGAATTAGTTTTTATCGCAAGTTTTTAGTATATCGATTATTTCATAAAGCTTACTTGCTAAAATCAATATTTGTAAGCAGTGTTAACATAACGTTGGCCAAATTAAAACATTGTAAAAATTTTTGTGAGATATTAAAAATGAAAATATTAAAAGTATATTGTACATTGTTAAATATATAAAATATTTTTTTATATTTAAATGATTATGAAAGTTCGTATTTTAAAATACAGTGTTTCTTTCATTGAATGGTAATAAAAATTATACAGCTAAATGGGATTTTGGTGTTGCGATGAAGCCGCTACAGAGGAATATATTTTACAACGGACATTTTCTTTATTAAATTTTTTAATTATAAATTACAGTAAGCCGAACTAACGGTATTGTGTACAATAATTGGTAGTGTATTTGTAGACGTTATATGTATATTCATGAAATATTTATGATAGAATAATAGCTTGTTAAAAAATGTACTTTTTATATATACTATAAACCAATAAATTTGGGTTTAAAATATCGTAGGTAAGTTGGATTTATAGATTATGACCAAAACAAGCAGGTGTCGTTTTTATTGAAATATTACACTTTTAAATTTACTTTGAAACCTTTTTTTGAAGATTTTTTCATCTATTGACCACATATTTCAGTGCAATGAAGAGATCGATTTAATCTTTCATATTCGAGCCTCAATTTTTTTTCGATATTTAAATCAACCTTAATACATAATTTTCACTTTCCAATTTCACGTATAAAATTAATAACTGACTTTTCCGTATTGTGCGGAATTTTCGCCCCCTTTCGATGTTTTTTCTTGACGAATTGTGAAATTTTAATAAATAGTATATATTATGAATTTTTTAATGTCATTAGCAGGATTATTTAAAGTACGATCGAGCTATTTTGAGCCTAAAGCTTACTAACTGACGTAGCTTATCTTAACAGGGTCGATCCATGAATTTCTTTTAGATTTATTTTTAGTTATCTAAAATCTTTTACTGTCTGATAAATATACTTTTCAAAACTTGAAGGTTTATCATGAACACAATTTATTGAGATTAAAATTTTAATAAAATTTTGATTTTTCCAAGCACTATAAAAATTTTTTAGGACGCTACACATTATTCGTTTGGAAAAGAGAGTATAGTAGCATTAAAAATATTTTCGAATAAAGATTTGATTTATGTGTCAGTTTTGAAAACCATAAAAAAGCCTCTATGATAAAATACGAAAATATACATTAAATCGATATTTATAAAATTATCATAAACTTATCCAAAACTATTAATAAGTTTTTATAGGTTGTATTACTATACATTCGTAAAGTTTTAAAATATTCGAAAATATCCTTGAAAAATACAAATTTAAATTTATATTAATTCTTCGAGATTCATTGTTGTAAAAAGTAATAAGATGACAATATTTTTATGTATAATCGACGCTCGCAACGATAGACTAACACAATTTATTTCGCTCAGTAAGTTAACGAACTTGACGATTGGCGTCGAAATTTATTTATCGTCGCGTCGAAGGATGGTAGAATTTGTATTATCCTATAAGTAAATCAAGTCTGCTCAGTTTTTAAGTGAAAATATTTGTCTAATAGAAGAAGATCGTTAAATGAAAGAACTATGATCAGGTATAATCAAGCCGTGCTTGTCATGTAGCGGAATCCATCTCACTCGCATGTTAAAATTTTACTTTTAAAGGCATCATTTAGCGTTCAGTCCCAACAGAATCTGTAACAAAATCCTTTTGCTTCTCCCATGAGTACGTATGAGTGAAAGAACAATATTTTATAGAGAATGTAAAAAACAAAGCACCTGGACAGGCATGAATAAATAATGTTGGCATCGCCTGTAAAGTCAAAAGGCAATGATCCTCTGTAAATGAACGCACAGCTTCAGGGATATTAAACTCAATTATAAAAATAATCTCATTATAAAAAATTATATCTTATATAATTTTATATTTTTAATATAACCTTGAGTTATTTTTACATAGTATTTGCAAAAAATAGTTGTTCAATTCGTAGTTCTCTAAAAATTCATAGTTTTAATAAAATGTTCTTCTTACATCTTATAATACGCATTTATGAACAAATTCGTGTCCTTTGTTATCCTTTGCTGTTGTAAGATTGCATGATTTTGTTTATGTAAAAAGCTTTAAGTTTTAAGGAACATAATCCAACAAATATTTTAAATAAAATTTTGCTTTATTTATGACGTACGAAGAAATGCATAAAGAGTAACTGATATTGCTTTCACTTTTCGTAAAAACGTCAAATAATAAATTTCCGAAAATAGACGATAAAGAGTTTTGCAATAAAAATGTTGACTATGACGCATGGTTAATAAAACATTTTTTTATTCTCGCTCTGTTAAAAACTTTTCTGTGAAAATTGCCATTTATATTTTCAGATTCATCATTTTTTATTCAAAACTTTCTCTTTCAACTGTATTTAATTTTAACGCAACTTTTCAATACTTTGTATTTATCCTAAATTTAGTCGTTATACACAACAGTCTTTAAATATATCTCGTTCATTTTTGTCATTGCAATTTAATATAGAGTTCTTTTTATTTATTTATTAAAGTACCAAACCATTTGCGAAGTTTCTTTTAGCTATATAATATATAAACATACTCTATTAGTATGACTACCTAAATATTATTGAGATATAAATAATATATTGTCCTGTATGAAGTTGCCGCAATTTCAATTTACATAATCGTTTAAAACCAATATCTTTTCCGTAGCCCCAGCATCTATATACGGTATTGCGCATTGAAAGAAAACGGGCCAAAACTCGCGTACGAGGATAAAAGAATGTTCTTAAATGAGGATATTATTTCACAATACGGACAAGACACCTATCAAACTCGTTTAAAAATGTCTGTATATCAATATTTATAGCTATATATATGTGTATATATAGAGAGAGAGAGGGAGAGAGAGCGAGAGAGGGAGGGAGAGAGAGAGAGAGAGAGAGAGAGAGAGAGAGAGAGAGGAGAGACAGAGACACGCAAAATTTTACCGAATGCAATTCAATGCGAAAGCAATTCAAAAAGCATTTCTGATTAAAAATTATGTTCCTTATATGGGCTAGTCTCTCTTTTCCATAACTTTACGTTTTATAAATCATTCATTAAGTCACTATAATACTTCATATATCGTAATATGCGGTGAATTCCCATCTGACAATAAAGCGGTATAACGATAATATCCGTAATACAAAATTGTTGATAGTTCCGAAAAAAGCTGTGGTCGATCAAATGGACGTCCTCGATGGGATAAGAATCATACCAGTCCGAGAACTGAAACGATCCAGATTTGTTCCAGTTGTACAACCGAGAGCTAATACTTAGATATGTTCGCATTCAAACCAGCTCGGTATCACCTGAGCGGCACTTTTATACGTTGTCATCTTTCCAGGCGGTTGAACTAGACGGGTATATTTTATTCGATATAGAGCTCGTTTTTAAGTGTATTCTCAAGTACAGGTCGACTTACACAAAAAATAGGCATAGTCATAATGATCGCGAATGGCTAAAAGAATTTGACTTCATCGTGAATCCAATAAAGTCTAAATATATTTTACTGAAAGATAATGTATAAATTGAAATCTGTAAATAATCATAAATTGATGTATTTGAGATTGTACTGTAAAAAGGTAAACCGGTTTACTTGTCTACCGTCCAGCTAAGATTTCAGCCGTAGGCTGAAGACTTAACTAGATAGAATAACACGAAATTGATCGCTCAGCGTTGCAATGTTCCAGCGTGCGCCATGAAAGGCATCTTTAAGTTTCGAAAAGATCCAAGTTAAGCTTGGATACAGTGTGCGCGATTCACTTTTTCCTCCTCCAGTCCAATTTTAGACCCGCGTCCTTATTTTTTTACGTTCGAAATCCTCGAACCGGCCGCGGCGCGTGTTCGGCGCGCTAAACGAGGGCCCCGACGGCGATCCGATCCGACGCGATATAAATCCGGTGCGCGAGGTCGAGCCCGTGGTTTGGTACGCGTGACAGGAGTCGCGGGAATGTGGGGAAAGGACAAAGAATAGAGGGACAATCTTTACGTGACGGGAAACCAGAGAGAAGCCCGGGGGGGAGGGGGGCAGTATAGAAGTTTGGCCGTCGTCCACCGATCCCCGAAGAGCCTGCTCGGACGCTGTCTGGATCCGAGTACATTCGGCTTTCGATACAGGAAGAAAAAGGGAGAGAGAGGTGGATTAGCATCCAGTTTTAATGTTGAATATAAGGTAACGTAACAAACAATAATTATTGCATTTTTAAAACAGTAAATTGTTATACGAGATGTTTAATCAATACGTAAATTTCTAAATACTAAAATAGGTAAAACAAGAGCGACTGTGGGACGGTGAGAGAGAGAGAGAGACAGAGATAGTACATAGATCTATAGATCGAGAACGAAGAAGGGATACCGTCGGAGTGAGGGACGGAGAGCGAGCGTCACGCCTACCGCGAGTTCTTTCCACTCGACTGTATAGAGACTAACACGACACCCGTCGGTGTCCCGACGAGAAGGAGGTTTCCGGGAAATTGTTCTGTTTCCATGCGGGGATTGAATCTCCCTTTATTCGGCTCTAGATAAATGGGCGCGAAGAGTTTATTTCTGACGAGTTCAGCAGTATATATATATATATATATATATATATATATATATATATATATATATATATGGCGGGTTTTATAAATTATTTAGGAAAGCTTTCGATTTTACGGCTATAAACCTGACAAAATCTATCTGAAAATTTAACGGCCATTTTATAATTCAGCGTCCATCGGTAATGCCAACAATATACTGTATATTATTACCGTGCATACATCAAATATCAATGCTGATGGCATTGTTAAAGCACTTTTGTACATACAACGTAAAATAAATAAATTATTGATTTATAGAAGCAGTATCTTCTGCTTATTTGATTTATTAATATTTAAGGCACTCATTGTCCTTTTCGATTATAAAGACAAAGATTACATTTCTGTACAGAAACTAAAAATAATCTGATATACAATGAAATTACGAATTCCAGCTTCTGGTTTAATCGGAAAGGTTTCTCTGAATACCTACTTTCATCGAAAATTTTATGTTCTATCGGTATTTATGACTTAATTAATAATTTAGAGAATTTATTAGTTGTATATAGGTAAAGCGTATTAATTATTTACTTATTCCAAAATCTTATTATCGATAATTTCGCAATATTAACTGATAATCCTTGACTCCTCGCTTGCCGATTTGATTATATTGGAAATACCAATGAAGCTTATTGTCAAAACTATAATAAAAGTAAGTACTATTTTTCATACGAACGAAATTGATATTTTTCAGAAGTACATTTCTATCTTTCTCTCTTTCTCGTTCTTTCTCCTCTCATTTACATCTAATAATAAAATTTATGCATGCACGTATTTATTCGCATGTTTGTGCGTTAGCATATTCGCATATCTAATATAGATAATCAACGAGATAAAAAAAGTAAATACATAAATAAACTCATTGCTCTGATTCAATTTTATTTCGATGTTTGTTTATTTGGGTTTGAATTATACTTTATTGTAACTTAGTTATTATACTATTTTATAATTTTTTTCTGCTACATTATAAGTCTCTGTGATATTCATAAGACTAATTGATATTAATTAATATTAATTTAATATTAATTCATAAGACTCACTAATTGCATAGTCATACAGTATTTTTTTTTTGCGTTACTTAAACATTTTATGAAATTTTGTGTCTCGACGTAATATCGCTTGCAATATTTTTCTTCGAAATGTAATTTATAATGCTATTTTGTATTGATGATTACAAATAAATACAGATCTATCTATATCTTTCATTTTCTTAAAAACTAATTAAAAGGAAAAAATGCCATTCATCTTTTTTTTAATTTTTATCTCAATATTACAATTGAACTGGTTTTCCAAATTTCTATGTATGGAATACTATGCTTTACAGAATAAGCGGAGCGCAATAAATTACTCAGGAATTACTTTGATCCAATGCATTTGATATATATTAATGATCATACGTTTATTAATCAATAATACTAAATATATATATATAGCATGCAACTGTGATAAACGAGAAAGGGACAGATTAACAAAAATTTTCTCAGGATAGAAGGGTCGCGTCGGGGATGTCCGAGGACTCGGCGCTCCGCATACAAACCCGATAATGAATGTCATTTCCTTTCTGACGCATTAGTCAAAGATTTCGCTTATCTACTATCTCTCTCGCTCGTCCCTCCCCCCTCACCCGCGTCTGGTGGGTCGCTTGGTTATTTTCCGGAAAACACCCTGTGCTGATCCCCGTCACGTCGTCGATCGAATAACCTCCCCCTTCCCGCTTTAGCGGCAGGGGGTAAACACGGCGCGCTGTCCGCGCTCCGCTGTTCACGGGCAGCCCTCGTCATTGTACATAGAAAGCGAGGCGAAGGGGGCCAGCGCGTGGCTGACGTACGGACCGCCGGGAAATTTGCAGGATGAGGCTCTCGCGTTGCCGGGGCTGGGGGATGGGGGGGGCGATCGGACGTGAGTCGGTCGAAACGGCCCGGGACGATTTAGACGCGGGAGCGGCGACGACGGTGAGGATGGCGGCAGGGGAAGGGGATTAGCTTCACGACGCAGCCGTTAAGAAACTTCAACACCCGGTTTGCATAAGTAAAGCGAGCGGTATGGTAGTTCGCGCCTCTGTACGCCGACGCGATTCCCCAGCGATTTTCTCCGCGATCGTGACGCTATTCTCCTATTTTATCTGTTCGCTTTGCCCGTCGTACACGCTCGCCTTACTTTACGCGCGCGCTCTCTCTCTCTCTCTCTCTCTCTCTCTCTCTCTCTCTCTCCACGTAGTTGCATTAAAATGTAACGGTATAAAAATTCATAAAGTAACATATCTCATGCTAGCGTTGGGTAGTAAACTTGAGTTTGATTTGAAATTACTGTATAGTGAAGGAAAACCATCGTTATCATAAAATATCATTGATTTTTTTTTGTTAATATAAAATTACTGTAAATGTGAATCAGTAGAAGTCTCACTGGTTTCCCTATTATAGTTTGAATGAAATAATTGCTTGTCGGGCGCATTTTTTCCAATATTTATTAAATATATCAAATCATTGAATATAAGTTTAGTTGGCTCCAGTAATTTATTACTGATTTAAAATGTTATGATATATCATAGTTTCTAAAAGCAAACTCCAATCATTATCTATTCGATTCTAATGTGAACGGTAATTACAGTTAAGAGATGAATTTTTTTGTGTTCAAACAATTGATGAATTAGCAGGTACGATATACCTTTTATATATCAGTATATAGTAAGATTCCTTATAATTAATTCAATTTGACGCATCATGTAAATATTATCTTCTTGCAAGTGATCTTTACTGATCTGAATTGATCTCAACTCATTGTTAGTCTGATATTATATACGCTAGTTATTCCTACAGGTTCTATATTTTTTATGTATTTATTTAATTTTTTCAGTAAAATTTTGCGAAAACTTGAATAGGTTCAGTTTTACTAATAATATTGTTTTATTGAATTATTTCATTACAGAATATTTTTATTTAATTTAAACTCAAGAATCTGTTGCCAACTTATTAAAATATTTAATTTTTTTATCTATACGACTATTTTTACATTTTAATACATTATTCTGTGAAATAATGTATAGAATCGTTGAATATCAAACCATTTTTTATAATATATTTATGTATGCTACAACTGAGCTCTTATAAATTATAAATCGTCCCCATGAAACGTTTTGTCTGGTCGTTTCTTGTATTCAACTACTAACATATAAATTCTGTACATTTTTATGCGTAGAGAGTAGGACGAATGAAAATTTAACAATCTCTTTGAGAAGTCGATTTTTCATAGTAATTAAATATATTTATTTAACTGCCAATCTGATACATTAATTTTGAATTTTCATGTTTGTTCAATAGATTTATAAAAATATGTAATTTATAATTACTACTCCTATTTTGAAAGAAAATGATCATTTAAGCACTAAAAATCAAGCACTAAAAATGATCATTTAATTTAAAAACTCATAAAGCCGTTAATCGCAATATGGGCATAAATACGGCTGATCTTTATATTCTACAATCTTAATAGTTCAGCCTATTAATGTAATCACGAAATATTTGAATAAAACATATTAATAGTTTGAAATACATTTTTTTTGTTAAATAGCATTTAAAATAGGCTTATAAAACCGTTTTATGCAAAGTGTTTTGTCATTCAATGCATTAAGAGACTTACCGATATTTTTCACATTATTCAATATTAGTATTGAAGTCAGTATAAATATATATACATACACACATATATATATATATATATATATATATATATATATATACGTACTGGATTACCGCCGAATCAAATGGAGCGCTTTTACGACCAAACTCTCCAATAAATCTGAGCGTGAAACGACACAGACTAAGACGCAAACGCGCGCGCATTCGCGCCACACTCGAGCAGGCGAGCATCCATTTGCATTACGGCGACAGGCGCGATCCATTTCTCTCTATCCCTGTCTCTCTCTCCATCTCTCACTCTCTCTCTCTCTCCCTCTCTCTCTCTCTCTCTTTCTCTCCCTTTCTTTCACCATCTCTCCGCCATCTCTCTTTTCATTCGAAAATCTAAATATAAGCAATAGAGAAAGCGAGAAAAAGAGAGAGAGAGAGAGAGAGAGAGAGAGAGAGAGAGAGAGTAGGATAGAGAGAGGGAGAGAGTACCATACGATCCGATGCACGGGCGAAATTCAATTTCTCCCTCGTTTTCGCGCGAGTTTGGTGAATGGGCAGGGCGCCATCGCTTAGCCGTGTCGCGTCGCCATTCTGAACGCGGAACGGAAAGGATACTGGGTGAGTGGGTTGGGGGGGGGGGCAACGTATTCGGACACCTCGACGAAGGAAAACTGAAAGGCGAGAAAGGAAGAGATGTCGAAACACTCGACGGCCATTAGTCGAGGGTGGGGCTGGTGAGGGGGGGGGGAGAAGAAAAGATCCCGCACTCGTTCTTTTTCGAAGTACCGCGGCACTTTTGAACGGCCGCTGCTCTCGTTACGGCAAGTCCGTAGTAGGGACGACGGCCCGTTCGTGATTTTCCAAGTGGGATTGAAATTCTCCCTATCTCTCTCTCTCTCTCTCTCTCTCTCTCTCTCTCTCTCTCCCTCTCTCTAATATTCGAGGGGAATTGAATCCCGTATACGTGTAGAGGAAGCGAACAGACGGCGAGATTTTTCGAGGCAATCTGTTCGGAGCATTGGCGCAATAATTGGCCGAGCGTTGCTCGCGAGAGTACGTTTGAGTAAATGGAAGGAAGACTGTTGGTAATTGGGGCTGGAAAATGGAACGACGAGCTAGTTAGTAACTAAATTTTTTATTTCTATTTTACGTTGATGAATATAGCTAGGTGTCCCGTATTGTGAATTGATAATGGGTTGGAAACGTTGTCTTTGTGTTTGTAAATAACAGTTTATTGTTGCAGAAACATTATTTTCGTGACAAATGTAGTTTTAGTTAAAGTTTGGTGATTTTGTATAAATGTTACAAAACCATTGTAATCGATATAAATTCTATTTAAACACGTCTGATTACATCAACAAATTTTACGCAAATACAACATCCTGCTTATCCATAATATTCAGGATCAATTTTTTACCTCTCAATGGACTCCCAAACAGTCGCTTTATAAGAACTTTCATTAGCAAAAGCTCAAACTTTTATTGTATCCGGCACGCTGATTTCAATAGTGCATTAATGAAATTAAGGCAAAATTTCTAGACTTGTTTATAGTAATTAAAAAATTCATATTTTCTAGGATTATAATCTAAAATACTCTCTATGTTTTTTCAGTCACGCGTATCATACATAGATAACTTAAAGTTTACATGATAATTCTATAAAAAATGGTCTTTGCATTGGCATTAATATTGGATAAACTGTCTTTTTCTTTCTTTTTAGTCAAATATGTAGAAAAATTAGCCATCGAATGCATTGATATATAAAGTTTTAGTTTTCATTTTTATAATAACAGCGATTTTAAGCAAAAACTAAAATAATATTTTGCCCCCCAATTATTAAAAATTTTCAGTAAAATACGTCTATATAAGTTTTTTGCTCCAGCCACCGAAGTTTTTGTCATACGCTGCATAAGGGCAGATTGAATCCATTACGTTATTTAAAAATTCGCGTTTATCTTAAAAAAATCAATTGCCAGCACCAGAGAAAGAGATGGAGAGAGAGAGAGAGAGAGAGAAGAGAGAGAGAGAGAGAGAGAGAGAGAGAGAGAGAGAGTGAGCGAGCGAGCGAGCGATGGATAGAGGAAATATATAAAGAGAAGCGACACATAGGGTTAGAAGCATGTAGATCGAGAGGGAGCACAACCGCTCTCGACGAACGAGAGGGCCTGCGCACGTCTGCCTTATGGATTTTTCCAATTTCTCTCTCCCTCTCTCCATCTCTTTCTATGGGTGTCTGTTTTTAGCCTATGCCATCGCGGCCACCGCGTGTCACGTCATCGGACACAGCGGATCTCGACTATAACACATGCAGCGGATGTTGCTTTCGCTATGTTCCGATCGAGACTATCGGCACGCACAGTGGAGGGAAAAAAATATCAATTTTTCGCCAATAAAGAAATGCTTGGATTTTGCTGAAATTTTGCTAGACATGATTGTTCGCGAGGCTCGCCTACAACGTAATCGAATTTTTTCGTTACAAATCAATCTACAAGCAAACTGAGTCAAACGAGTTTTAAGTAAAAAATAGCTTTTCGGAGTTTTAAATCTAACAGCGGAAAAAATCTATGTAAAATAATTTCTTTAATAAGTACAAGCTGCAGCTAGATTTAATATTGTCTTAACATAATCTGTCATCAACAGTTAATATTGCTTTACTTAAATAAATTAAGTATCCCATAATTGTTCGTAAGCTTTCACATAAATATATTCTTTATGTATGGAGATCTCAACATTATTTCTATCAATTGTCAAAATATTTGTTAAGACGATAAAGCCGGTTTATATATTAATAAAATAACACAAAAAGATAAAGAAAGTAAATCTCAAATAAGACGATTACAAAATGTCTTGAAATAATTAAAAATTTTTATATATTTTTCAAATACTGTATTATTTACTAACTGAAATGAACTTCCTTCTAAAATTTTTCTATAATAATTTTTCGTATTTTTCCAAATATTTTCATCATAAATTAGAATTGTTTCTGGACAATTATAAATTTTTTTTGTATTTTGCTTATAGATATAAAAAATGCCATATCAAATCCTATTTTAATCCAAATGGAAGCATATTTAAAGGCGGAGGAAGGTTTTCGTTGAGATTTTTTGAGAGGATGGAATAAACGATCTCAGAAACCATCGTTAATATATATATATAATAGTATTTTGTAAATGCGCTTGCGGGACCTGAATAATATGCGATATATATTGGGGGCGATAATACGAGGAGTCTATTTTTATTGGTACTGAATTGCTAGACATTCCGAGAACCCAAATGTAATTTAAAGTTTATTGAGTTCGTGATAAAAATTTTTATACTCTGTTTCGTTGCTATTTACAAAAAAAATTATATGAAATTTTGTAACTACTCAAGCTCGACGTAATAAGTAATTCTCTGTTATTTGTAAAATAATTACATATATATTTTTTGATGAAACATTTTTTCTCCGCGTAGCTGTAAAGAATGAAACTCTTATTTGAACCCCGACTCTACGCCAAAATTTCGTTGCAAATCCGTTCGCTAATTCAAATTATTTAATTAAATTTATCATTAAATTATTTTATCTTTAAATTTCACGAAGTCATCCCGTTGGAGAGAACTGGAATATTCTTTATATGATTTTTGTTTAAATAAAATTGTTTTTATTATTTGTTATTACAAACACTAAACACTATCTAAGATGTTAATTAAAAATCATAACAAGAATTTCATTTTTAAGTCCTCATATACTTCATCGCTGTTAAATATTTCTCTTTCAAAACATAAACACGTGGGCATTACATTAAATATTCAAAGCACGATGCAGATAGAGCGAAAAAGAGAGAGAGAGAGAGAGAAGTGTGGGGGGGGGAGAGAGAATTTTAGTAGAGAAGTCATTTTCAAAGTTGAATAAAACACTTTTTAATATATATATATATAAACTGTCAAACCTCAAGGAAAGGTTAATGGATCTTTTTTATGTTGTTACTTGTATAATATTATTATTCCTTGCCCTGAATTTAGAGAGGGAAGTAAAAAATGTCGATAGCAGATGAAGGGAGTAAGGGGCTAGCTTGGGGAGATAAAAAGCAGCGAAGCGCGCGTCTTATACATAAATATTCAGTTGTCGGTTTATATGCTCATGAAACACGGAGCCCTAAATTATTCCTCGTTTCTCATTTTTACCGTTTTCCAATGCGCCTCCCTTGCATTCGATTCCCTCTAATCCCCGCATTTTGTATACGTATATATAGATACGCATATATGTCACTCCACCTAGGTATACATTAATTTCGGATATCTCGCCAATCCCTCGACTTATTTCTTTTGTACATCGTTTTCCCGTTTTTTTTTGCCCTGTCTTTATCGAGCGTTTTGCATTCTGGTCGCTACGGGGACAAATGCCAAAGGCAGGATTTAAAAAAATAGAGACCGTGACACTGACGGCCAACGCAGATTATAGAATTATTGGAGAAAACTGAGAGCGGGGCATAATTTTATTTTTTTTTTTTTCATTTTCCCTTTATGCCTCTCGGTGAGCTGGAATTGTGGACCGATATATAGGAGAGGAAGGCTACGACACATTTCTGAAAATCTCGTTCTATTTTTGAACGCGCTCGTATAATATTTGTGGCAATTTTTTTTTTATCTAAAAAGAACAAAATAAGAAAAATAAGGAACGCTCGACAATATATATTTAGTGATAAACTATAACTAAATGCAACGCACTGCACATCTGATGGCACGCTCTTGCGCAACATCAAAGACAGCCTGTATAATTTATAAATCTAATCCTAATTCTAAACAGGGAGGCCGAAGTTCTCTTAAAAAGCTTCTTAGATAAAAAAAAAAAGAATAAGATGCTTCAACATTACGGAAAATGAAATTGCGTTTAATAAAATATCCATGAAATATATTCATATACGCCTATATAACGCGCAAACTGCCGTACTTACGCTGCGGCATAACGAAGTGCATAATTCAGTACCTCGAGAGGGCTGTCATTCCCCCTCCGCCTCGGTTTATACTATATCCTGTATTATGAATATAATTCAAAGCCCGCGGGATTTGTTTAGCGACGGAATTTTTGGGCCGGTCACGCAGCGGCCGCTCTTACGGTAAATGAAATGGCGGGATAGTCTTAGATGTATGTATTAAATGTTAATCAATTGTTCACAAGATTCGACGTATGAATACATGAATGTACATAGTGTGCATAGACCGATGCGCCATTTAATGATTCAAAATTTCAATCAAGATCGTACTTATTGTAAGATTGTCTATAAAATTTCGTCATATTTTTAAAAGTTTACAAATCTAAAAATAATTGATTTTATACATTAATAAAAATTAATCGAGGCGAACATTGGGAATAACCGCCGTACTTATTTCCTATTAACTTCTCAGATTAGACATGCGTCAGTATATGAATTTTGTATTTACAGGCGTTTCAAGTAATATATATTAATATTCGTATTCGTAGTTGTAGGCAGCTCATCATGGGCGTTACAATTGATTTTCCTATCCACTTTAACCTTGTACACACGTTGAATATATGAAGCGGTAATTTTTGCGCTCTTAATTAAAGATATCTTATAATGAATTATACGGAAATACAAAACATTTCGATTTATGAGATGAAAAGAGCGCGAGTAATTTCTTACCAAAACTTACATGCTGTATAATTAACAGTTTTAATAGTTAATTTATTTACTTTTTACAACAGAACTTCTGTTTATTTCGAGGCGGAAAAACTAAACTGAAATAAGTAAACTTTATGTTACTGAAATTGTATACAATTTAAATTGAATTGTTTAAGTAATTCTATGTAGTTTAATTGTAGATTATTTATTTAATAATTGTTCTAAAAAATTATCCGCGAAATAACCTATAATTCCAAATCGAACCTGCCATATTATTTTTTTTAATAAACAGATTACAATATTTATAAAAAGACAATTTCATTTGTATACTATTATGTTGGAACCATCCTTTTGAAAAATACAACAGATTTTATAAATACGGATAAAAATATGAAAATTTCAAATTTCTATCTTGCGATTGGTAAAAGATTAATAGGATCAATATATTAATAAAAAACAAAACGTTCATTAAAACCTTATATAATTGTAATCCTTGTTTTCATATAGTCACGAGGCAACATTTCTGAAGATGAATTGCTTCTAAATCTATCATATCATCATTGAAAAATCCAGAAAAAAAAGTACAGATCTTCCTCTCGAAATAATCGATGAGTACAAGAAGTATGTTTTCCTTAAAATAAGAGGAAGTACTGTTTGAGCTATTTTTTTAAACCATTAGAGGACAAGAAAACACCTAGTGGCGTAAAAAATATTACTCGTTATTTTTCATAAGTAGCTTGAAAATTCATGTGTACAGTTTAAGAATCCAAGTTTTTCATTCTATAACGAATGCTTTTCAACTAAAAACGATACAAAATGACTTTATTTGGCCAGATCCAGCGCAAAGAATACTAAAATCACAGACCAAGTTGAATGTTTATTTCGAAATTTTCAGAATTTAAATATTTAACCTTATCGTACCGGGCCAGGATACCCTCCTAGGCGTAAAAGGCCTAACCCACTAATATATTCTTAGTTGATCCCTATCTCAGGTCATACAAAATTTGCGATTTACAAATTTACAATTAAAAAACCTCGGCTCGCTAAAGACTAATAAATCCGTTTATTATTTCTTATTATTGGTTTCTTTTTTGTTTCAATTTTGTCTTGTTGATTGAGGCGAATGGATTCAGGATGAAAATGGCAGAAATAGAAGAGTCATGCCGCTCTGGCAGCGCAGCTTGAAAATAACGGCGGGGCAGCAGCAGCAGTATTAGTAGTAGCAGTAGCATAAGGCTAAATGGTTTTTTATATTATAATAATAACCGGGAAATGGCCCTCTGCACAATATAACCGGTCGTTAACTTTATAACACTATAGATAGTCCCCTCGTTTTTTTTTTTTTTTTTTTTTTTTTAAACTCTTCCTCCTCTTTGGCATGCACAGACTTATTATAAGGATGCTTAATTCTGGAGTCGCGGTGAGGGGGGCAAGGAGGACGATGAAAAGAACGCAGGATAGGGACTGGGGAGAAGGATGGAAAATTTTTACGGGCAATTCCAAAAAGGGCTCTTGGGATACCGAGTGGAAGACCGAGGTGAGGGAAGTATATAAAATTTATATTATCACGTCTATCTCTAAAGGAACTATTGTTTCCAGACCGATATATATATATATATATATATATATGTGCGTGTATATGTGGGTGTGTATATATAGGCTTTCGAATTGCGCACTTAAAGTGTGCAATAATTAACACAGAAAGAGAAATGAATAATTTAAACCTGTTTTTTACCGATCGCGCATAAAATTCCCTTGGGTATAGTGTAGATAATGTTTAATTGTACGATCGAAGATTCGTGCAGCGCCAATCCGCAAAGATTCGTCGGTCTGAGTAAATGAGAAGAGTCAGGGCACACGTTGATCAGTCGATCACAGAACACGGAATTCAATATCAATAAGATGGGCGTGAATTCGGATGCAGTTAAATGTACGAGAACAATATTTGATACTATATCATAGTTTCATTCTAAGGTAATATTATAGTATTCATTAAAATAAAATATTATTTTTTGTTTAAGTAATTTCATTTTAAATTTAAATTTTTGATGCAGGCCGGCTTGAAATTTCAATGGATTTAACTCGAACTTACTTTTAAACTTTTATCGCACTGTTCACTGCATTCACGTAAAAATTCACGCCCATCTTATCGGTATTGAATTCTGCTGTCTTTGGTTGATCAAAATATACCCTAACTCTTCTCATTTGGTTAGACTGGAAAGTCCTTTTGGAAAACCCGTCCCTCTCACTGATGAAATTCACATTTTCAGTGCGTCAAGACTATACATAAAGTTTTGCAAGTTTGGATTTTTTCTATAATGAGTTGTATATAAATACATACACGTGTGTGTATGTGTGCGTGTAATACTCGCCTGGTATTGGGCCGACGCTGGTATAATAAACGTCGGATAGACGATATCTTGGCAGCAGCGCTCCATTATTGGCACAGTAGTTAAGTTCGTTTCGTCGTTCAATTGCTGAAAGAAGAAAAAGCGTAATTTCCATTATTTTGCGACGATACGGAGATGCCTACTTTGATTTTAGAAAAAGTAGGAAATTAACAGAGCTTATGTTCGTGCACACATTGGTACAATTTGTATTCATGATTTTATCGATGGTAATTTTACGCGTTATTTTACGAAATAGAACTGTAATACAGGAAGGTTTTTTAAATTTTAAGGCACACTATCTATTAACTACCATTGATTCTATGAGCATCGTTGGCCTAGTTGGTAAATTTAATTTCTAACAGAAATTACATATCATGTGAATTATCATACAATAGAACCGTTTCTAAATTCATCCTTCTTCTCATCGTACGTGTGAAAGTGCGCTTCAAAATTCAGGCGTTTGTAAACTTTCTGCGATACAGAAGAATACTTAAATTTCAGTCAAAGAAAAGTTTTCCATTGAATTTGAATAGTTCATACCATGAAATGGTATTCAGTATTTCTTTATAAGTTGACTAAAAATTGAGATAATGCCTGAATTCGAAACTGAAAAGGCATTCAGAAAAAATTTGTTTACTTTTTCTTTTTAAGAAGAAGAAAAATAACCTTTTTATAATATAGCATAGATGGCAGTTTTAGATATTCTCAATCAATTTGTTACTTCAGTGTGTACAATTGCCTAGACTAATAAAATTTTTCTCCAAGATTTTTAATACATATTTAGTTGACAAAATATTATTTAAAGTTTGAAATATTCAAAATGTACGCGAAAACGATACGGAAAGGCTCGAGCATGCTTCAAAGTTCATGTCATGCTTATCGATTCGAACAGAGATTTTCTCTAATCTCATGCTGTTTTTTAAACGGTCTCCATATTTATAGAAAGAAAAAATATAAAATTTTTGTATAAAAGAAATATATGAAAAACATACAATAGGAAACTGTGTACTAAATTCATGACGTAATATTCCTGTGACTCACAAACATTTAACGATGATAATTCATCTCCGTTTAACGTAATGAAAATAAATCGGCTTTCATTAAATCTTGCAATTCGTGTTTATTCAATGTGTCACGAAAATTTTACAACTTATTTTACTCTTATGTATTGATCTCCAGGAAAAAAAACATAAGTGGCTTAATATAAAAAATGAGCTTTTTTCTATATGTAACTGTGCCCAGCATAGGGCTGTACAATGTATTTCAGACATCGACCAACACGAACCACTTTTTTAAGCGCCTGAATTGAATTAATTTTCAATTTTTTCGAAAGCTTCACTATTACTGCATTAATGAAATTAAATGGTTATTTTACCAAAAAGTATGAAATGATTTAATTTAAAAAAAAAAATTAAAAGGACAAGATTTTTTTTGAGTCAGTAGAACCTGTTACGTCTAAGACACTTCAGTAGCTGGAGAGCTTTATGGAGATTAACTTTTTAACTGACTATCTAATTCTTCACACTCTATTAGCTTTACTGTAGCATGTTTTTTATGAGAGTTGTTAAATGTAATTCTTTATCAGAGCATTAATGACTGACCAGTTAAACAATATTATGTATGATAGCGTTTAGTATTTTATTATTTTCGATACAAAATTATGAATACTTCCTTGAAATAACTTTTCGTTGTTCTCATGTTGATTTTCCTTTTCTATTCGTATATTTAATTGGTCGAGCTAATGAGACAAGTATGCTCATATTTAATATTTTATGATTGCCCTCACTATGAATTTAATCAATGGTACGTATTTAGTTAATCAGTTGAATGAATTCATAAACGAATCTTAAAAAGTTGCAAATTTCTTGATTACTTTTATACCAATTAATAACATTATACCATTAATCGTAATTTAAATTTGATCACGTAAAATTATACAATATTTATTACCCTCGAGGTTATAACATATTTTCAAACTGAAACGATCATACGTGTACTTCACCTATACATTTCCTATTGACATTTAGCGTGACTTTCATGTTCATTTACCGATATTATACGTATATTGCAGTCGAATAACGTACAAATTAATTCGCTACAATTAGAATGCTAGTTTTTCTGTTTACACATATATTTTAAAGTAATTGATATTTGGTAACTAATCGCTATGAAACTCAGTATAAGATAAGAGCTTAGAATGTATTTTATGATATATTGATACATATAGTTTATATTAAAGTATATGATTCGTGAAATATATTGTTAATGAAAATGTATATCATGTTAGCAAGTAATCATTTTTTGCATGAGGAAATAGAAGTAAAAAAATACATTATGTTTGTATTTCCAAATTTAGAATTACTTTTCATTAAAATCAATTATATTTTATTTGTTTTATAAAGAAAAAGAATGTCAATAATGTAAAAAAAACCCTACTATCGTAATCGTCGATATTGTATACCGTGTATACTAATCGAATATTATGCCTGAAACTTGAAAAAATGACAGAGCAAAAAAGCTATATTTTATAAGCCACGTATAATAACTAATAATATAAATAATATAGATGAAAAACGGTATGTATACGAGCATTATTTCCAAATTAATGGCATCGATCTAAACTAAAAAAAAAAATAAAGGAAAAATTTATCGAATTGATCATTTTGGAATATTTGGTTGCGCCGGGGCTCGTTTGCATGACAAAGTGCGTCCGAACGACGAGGGCTCGCCAACGAAAGAGCGCGGAGCGATATTACGCGAGATTAGATGACTCTTCTCTTCGAAATATATCAGCCTGCGCTGCGGCCCTGCGGCCGAGACGTTTAACGCGCGCAGGAATAGATAGAGCTCGATAATGCGATAGTAGTATTGGGTAATCCGTTATATACGCGCGCGCGCGCACGGGGGCAAAAGCTCGGGATACGTGGATTTTCCTTGCCCCCCTCCACCCGCTTCGCGGCTACATCGATGAATGCACGCCTTGCACGGGCTTAATATCGGGATGAACAAAAAGAAGCGAGCGTCCACCCTACTACCCGACCCTCTTCCGTCGCTCGGCCACCATAGATCCATAATAGAATGTAAGCCAGCGGAGGAGGAAGCGGTATTGCGAGAATTCATGTATATATATATATATATATATATATATATATATATGGGGGCGCAGCCGAATAGTCTTAATAGAACTATTTCCATCCATCTGTCCATTTCTCCTCGTCTGATGAAGGATACAGCTGGCAGCACCGGAGGCGAAGGATAAGAGGTGGTAGGGGGGATGGGGCAAAAACCCTTTACTCTGACGAAAGTGCACGCCCAGAGAGAGAGAGAGAGAGAGAGAGAGAGCGAGGCGAAGAGAAACCGAGCGCGACCGTGCGGAGAATTCATAACTCGGCGACCTCCTCTTCTCTCTCTCCCGCACTACTTCTCTTTCCATCCGTGCCCTGCGCGGCTATTCATCCATCCCCCTGTCGACGTATTCGCGCCATACGAGCATCGGCGAGTTCTTCATCGTATCGCCCCTTTCGTGCACCGGGAACAGGCGCGACAATTTCATAATATCATACTTATCAATTTTTGAGAAAAAAATGCTTCGGATCCGGGAATTTCAATTGGATCTTTTTATTCACATTGCCTGCGTTTCTACCACTTTGGGGCGCGTGTGTTACGAAGTAACGGGAGCATCAGAGAGGAGTAGGGAGATGTGACTCTTCACCGTAGTCTCGTTATTAAATAAGAGACTTTCGATGCCGGCCTCTGTCTACCTCTCTCTCTCTCTCTCTCTCCCTTTCTGGTTTTCTGACACGGTTCTACAGATGGATATTGGCATGGACGGAGACTTTTCGAAAATAGAAGAAATTAATGCAGGATTCTGGGGGAGGGGGACTATCGAAAACCTTAATTATCAATTCAAAATGGAAAAAAACAGGATTTTCTTTTTCATAGGTTAATTTGTTAAAATAAATTGTGAAAACTCGCTATTAAATTGAAAAAATGCAGCGCTTTCGTTTGACTAAAATAAATAGCTTTATATTTAATCTATATTAAAACTCATAATAATAATCATTAGAAAGAATTAAATTTATAAATTTATTAGTAATTAGTACTAATGAAAATATTTTTATATCAATAGTCTTTAATTAATAATTAGTTTTACGGTTACCGGGATAATAGATAAATAATACAAAAAAAATTATTAATTAAATTCAATGAAATCATGATTTTATTAAATGTATAAATTAATTTAGATTACTATTATTATTATTAAATGTATTGATAGATAAATTTAGCTTTACAGTAAATTTCTATAAATGAGAATTGCCACGATGATCATCATTATTGACAATGTTATCAGTATAATTCCTTATTATATTGGGATACTTAAAGTTATTTAGTATTCATTTTATAATATCGAAATAACTCATTGTAAATATCATTTTCACCAATACAAAAAATCTAAAACAGTATTAAAGAACATTAGTAACTCTTGGTTTTGTGAAGAAGGTAAAATAATCATGGTAATTAAATGCATAAACTAATCGTAGTAATTATAAGTTAGAAGAGACGTTCTCCTCATTGTTTTTATGAGACACTTATTAATGCATACATGCGGATAAAATAATATTAAAATTGAAGTATTGAACGCAGCAGTACGAATCAATAAAGTGGTAAGCAGTTATTTCATGCATCGTTACGACTGTTACATATTTACTGAGCTTGTGACGAAGCAATGATATGTCTGATTATTACTGTAAATTCACGTTTGCGTTTGGCTATTCTGATAAGTAACATTTTCATTATTTATAGAATTGAAATGAATTCAGTCGAGCAACCTTGGGTGAAAAATTAAATGGGTAATGTACGAAATTAATAGCTGTTCAATATTATTTTTTGTTTGTATTTGTTTATTGAAATAAGAATTGTTATCAGAACTCGACTATAATATTAAGTAATTGCATAATTTGTCTTTTTGTTTATTAAATTTAAGATTTTTGAACTAATTGATTGAATTTTAAGGTCATATCATGGTTCAGCTTTCATAATTGATCATAGTCACTCGCATGCGAATGCGGTGGTTTAATTACTGAACTTTACGATTGATTTCGTAAAGATTTCATGCAACGAATATAGTAGATATCTGACCACTAAGTTATGAATATCAGGAAGTTAGTTTTCAAAAATGTATATGAAAAAAGCCTAAATAACCCACAATCAAACGAACATTCTCAAAAACATACGCTGTATTTATTCAGATCTTTTTATTGTCATATAAGCATCCTATCATCAACCTACTTTACACTGGCATAATAAAAGAATTTTTACCGAATGTTATTTCCAATTCTTTTGCAACGCAAGATCTACATATGGAAGATTCCTATTCTGTCCTCTCGTTTTCAAATATATTGGATTTCATCCCATACTGCCGTTTGATTGATTTCTTTTACGACCACATAATTCAAATACAAGTTTCGAGTAAGTCAATAAAAAATAATAACTCGATCTCTCATTCACAAAAATTAAATAACATATTTTTCCCGGCAACAGAATTCATTAGTATTCTACCCATTTTCTCGGAAGCTAATAGAAAGAAGATACTAACAAATTGTCCCTACAAATTTTTCCCCCCAACTGTGAACGCAGCCTTACGAAGAGAGCATCGAAGAGAAAGGGGGAAATGGCGAGGAAGGGGGGAAGGGTGAAAAGGCAAAAGAGCACAAACGAGAATCATAAGCCCGCGACAGAGTCCAGGAAACGTTAATTAAAATCCATTTATCCCGATTGCGATCTGAAAAAGAAGAGAGAACGAAAGAGGGCAAATTCTGCAGCGTCCCCGTATTAGGGGAGGGGGGCAACGTTGAACTCGCTGCGATACGTTTTACTTGTCTCTCTCTCTCCCCCCTGCCTCCTCTCTCTTTTTTCTCTTTCTCCATCACGATCTCCTCCTTTATCTTTTGTTACACTCCCTCCCTTTTCCGGTTTTCCTCTTAGCTCAAATCTTTTATACCTTAGTCCACAGACTGTTTGGCAAATTCGCTTCGGTTGACAGAATGCTAGGCTTGCCCGCTTTTCCCTCCGCCCCCACCTCCGTCTCAGCAGGGTTAGAAGAGGAGACGGATACGGAAGGGTGAGATCTCCTTCCTTCCTCGGCCCCGACACTTTTCCCGACAGCGTAAGCGAGGAAAGGGTAAATCTGGGAAAGCCAGGCGGATGACGATCTGCTTCTTCGCTTGAATGCGCGGCTTCCCTCGCGTATATTACATATATATATATATATATATATATATATATATATATATATATATATATATCTTACTTTTTCTTTTCGAGATTCGCAATTTTGTCCTCCTGCCCTTTTTCTTTTGGCCCTCGAGAAAAGAGGAGATCTCGTCCGCGCAGGACGAAAGAGGATTTCTTTTGAAATAGTCCGCTTTTTTTAAGTTCCCACTCTCGCTTTGCATGATTAAATTATGAATGTTGATAGCCGGCCCGGGCGTCTATACCGGCTATGAATATAAATTCTGAAATGCAAGGTAAGACGGAGAGAGCGGGTTTATATTGTCGCTGCCAGCGGCCTGGGGGAAACTTGGCGACACTGGGAAAACTTATATGTATAGAGACTTCGAGCAACGCTTTGGCGATACGATTTAAATAAGTTGTTAGCTGAGTTACGAACTTTCTACAATCTAATTAATCTCGTCCGTGAATTATCCCATTATTTACTGTAATGAGGAAAAATACATGGTGAAAATATCTGCGTTAAAACTAGAAAACCACCTGTTACGCTCGAGCGATATCTTCTGCATCGCGATAACGACGGGAATTTTTTTTAAGCCTGGTTTTTGGAGAAATCGAATCATGACGAATTGTTAACTTTTAAAAAATGCATATTCTCAAGTATTTATCTACTTGACAGTTTAGCCAGTTACCTACTTTTGTCTTGTGAAGATTCTAATTTGATGCGATATCAAGTTAACATATGGAAATTATCTTTTGGTCAGATACGTACGTAATGAATATTAAGATTTAAAAAGATACATCCTGAATCTTGAGACAAAAAAATTGCAAGAAGCACGCTATCGGATATGGAAAAAGCAATCTCTTTTCTCCATCGAATGTTCAATCGTTAAAAACAAACGTATGCAAAAGCACCGCGAATGCTCTTCCAGATAGGGATTTGCACCAAGACGTTCGTGAAAATTATTCCACGTAAGTCGCGTTTAAAAGCTTTTTATCCCGCTATCAAAAATCTCGAGAATAAAGCAACGCGGAGCTAGAGAATTGTCTGCGTGGAAGGGGAAAAATAGGGTTTCGAGTGTTGTACGAGGGATCATTCGGGACGTTCGGACAGTTTATTATTACTGATACGCGTCAACGGTGAATAATTCAATGTAAATTGATATTTATGGGTTGGTGGGTATTTTTTTTTTATTCCAACACGTTTACCTTCTATAAGGATAAATAACGAAGGAAACTCCCACCAGGCAGGGCACTCGACGAAACAACTCGGGCTTCTCTTAAAAAAAAAAAAATGCGAAAAAGACAGGCGCCGTAACTCCCGGCAGATTACCAGTGTATCGCGCGTAACTCCCTTTCAGGGACACCAATACGCGCGCGCACATAGACGGATTCTGAATGAAACAAAGAGAAAAAAAAATAGAACGCCGAGGCGAGAGCGGTAAACCCACGCAGCGAGTTCGATAAGGAATCCGATTGCGACTGCTGGTGAAGAGGAGTGGGGGTAGGGGAGGGGGCTTCGTTTCCGTACTCTCGATTACAAGGAAAATCACTCGAGGGATTCATCAAGCGGCAGCATCACCCGCAGACGGGCGGTGGATAGATGACCTAAGGATTCTTCCCCTTTCGGCGTTGCAAGGACGTGTAAACGAGGGGGAGAAGGGTGGGGGGGGAGGAATTAGTTACGCAGGCTCGAGCAAAACGACGATTTCGTAGACGACGCTCGGAAACTTTAAGTGTATAAGTGTCTATGCGCATGGGTGAGTCTGCGGTAGTGGGGTGGGGGTATCGTTGACGCATCGTTGATAACCGAAGAGGGTCGATCGCGCGCCCTCTCCGCCTAGTAAGTAGCAGTTTGCCCTGCCTAGTCGATGCGTGCAGGGGGAAAAAAACGGGAACGAGGAAGGGGAAGAAATTGGGTCGACCGCATTGATTTGATAGAAATGCCCTGATATATCGCGTTACGTATGCCGAGATACTTCGGAAACCCTCGGCGTGACTCTCCTCGGCTTGTTTTCGAAAGCAGCGCCAATAAGGCCGGTTCAATTGATTAGAAAAACCACGTCGATTTATTGCTTTGATTCTTATAACTTTGTACATTTGTTATATCAATATCGAGCGAATCGAAATCCTCGTCGAAGCGTAACCAGTCGAGATCTCGACTTCTCATCTAAAGTCTGCAATGAATTCTAACCGGAATCTTTCGTCTCCGGACGGCCGAGGGAGGATTTATTTGTCGGAAGTTAGTTAGTTGGACGGTTTCGTTTCGAACGGGTATAAGAGCACAGCAAAAGAAACCATAATAAATTAACGGATAAAATTATCATAGCGAATAAATTTTCTCACAGTTTCTTGATATTTATTGTACTTTAGTCTCTGAGCTGATCCTTCGGGCAAATAAACAAACTCCGTCGTTCGACTTGGAATCTATGCGTCTACATTGAATTTTCCATGGAACTCGTTATCAGTGTTTGTACTCGCTAAGCCGTCGTCAAGGAGGCGACCTTCTATCCCATCGACGCAGTTCCTTCATTGACCAACTCTCTTACTTGAGGCGCGTTCATGGTCCAAAGTCGATGGACGCGTGAGTCGAAACCACAGCTACATTTACATGTACAACCAAGCTAAATTTTTGTGTTTTCATACAAGATCCTGTTTTCATAACATATTTGGATTCAGCAGCAATTCTTTATTATAGCTTAGAAAAACCTACCTGGCCCTATATGTTCAGAGCAGTTTTCCGGCAAACCTGTCTAATTATCGAAAAGTATCCTAAAGATACTCTCTCAAATATTTCCATAGTTCTCAAATTTATTCGGTAATAATGACTAGACATATTAGGAGACAAAGATCCTTTTCCAAACTAAAATTTATTAAAAATAGATCCTCCGTGGTATATGATCGACCTAATAATCCTTTCGTGAGAATGAAAAGTAGCTTAATCAAAAGTATTATTTATAATGCAAGTATTGACGAATTCGCTCAAACTAATTATCGCAACGTATTTCATTTAACATCAAACGTACTTGCATTCGACAGTATAGCGCAATGTATTTCAAATTTTAAAGAAAAATAGAAGCCTTGCGTAACCCTCCCGCCCCCCCTGGAAAATTTATCGAGAGCCCCACTAGTCCTTAGTCCGGCAATGACTAAGCTTACCGAGAGAAAACGAAAAGTGGAACGAACGGAGCCGGTGTTACGGAACGTTGGCACCTGCAGCGAAGTTACCGGCTCCCGGGATTAAGGTTTATCGCCGGTCCAGCTGCTCGGCTCGGCGTTGGCCCGCCCGACCGCGCGCTCGCTGAGTTACTTAATCAAGTGTCGTCTAATTATCGACGAGGGCCCGCTGCCACCATCCTAACGCCGCCCCCAACCCCACCCATCGCCCGCGTTCGCCGCCTCGATGCGATACGTATTACTATGCACTTGCCTGCGCACGGCTGTCGGGCAAATTTCGCCTAGGGCTCTCTGTTCTGCGTGTTGGTGTGTCTATGCGTGCGCGCGCGCGCGAGCGCGTGTATGTGTATGCGCTTATCGCGTGTTACGGCTCGTTACTGGATTAACCGAATTTACCGGGGCGTTGCGCGTACTCCCGCGCTCACTTTGACGAGACGCATTCGCTACGAGGCGGGATGCACGCGGGGCGCGTTTTCTGATTTTAACGGGCACTCGTGCGGCTCCCATCCCCCCCCCCCCACCGCTCGACCGTGTTCGCCTCATTGATAATTCGAGGGTCTCTTGAAGGGGCATATTTTTTTTTAAATATATACCTATTTTTTTTTTTGGCGCATCCGAAGAGCACGGTGCAAACGATGCTATGACGAGCGCTTTCAGCGATAAACCGACGGGATCGTTCGGTAATTCGTCGACTGTATTGTCGAAATTTCGGAGCGGCGAGCAATTCGAGTTTGACGACCAGAAGAGGGCTTGGCAATGCAGAGAATTTGTAGATTATCGCTGGCCCCTCTCCGCATCATTTCTTTTTGGCTTATTGGAAAGTGTTCGCGGCATCGCTCGTTGATTGATCGAGGCTTTCTCGTTATCCCAAAAGGTTTAAACTAGAATATATATATATATATATATATATATATATATATATATATATATATATATATAATTGTATAATTATCTACGTACAATAAATCATAAATAAGATTGAAACCAAAATCGTATCTATTTTTCTACGGTATATCTTGTCAAATTTAGGAACAATACGTTCAGTAGTTCTTTCTCAATTTTATAAGACATGTCAAATGTCTATTCCATTTTAATGAATGACTTTTATTTTATTTCTTAGTCACTTTATGAAATAACTTCTGCCAAAGATTTTAATCTTATTTCTAAATTTTTTTTAACGATTCAAAGAAAAAGAAAAGTTATCTTGAAGTTTATGTTTAAATTCATTAAATAAACTCAGAAAAGAAATACGAAACATGGCTAGCTTAACCAATTAGATAACTCCCAGTCCCAAGAAACTCATAAAGTACGGAGAACAGCAGATACCCTATATGTACGATTTAATGTACGAGACTGGCAATATCGAACGACTATATATATATATATAGCTACACACTGCCTCCGTAACAGTATCCAATTAATTTTTTTGATCCTCTCTTCGCTGGCACACGCGCCCCATAGGATCCGATACAGTTTAATGTGACCGCGCGCTTTCTCCGCGGACACGAGCATCAGCGGGTGAATATTAAGCAGGAAGGCGTCCCAAAAAAAATTCATTTACAACTTATACCCCACTGTCTGTCTCTCGTTCTCTCTCGCTTATCATGAAAAGAGAAAGAAAAAACAGGGTCCGTACCTTTAATTTTTCGCATGACAAATATGGCCTTATTAGTAGTTTAACGTACGAGGTAAACAGACACACACACAAGCGCGCGCGCACACAGTGGACGCGATCGTAGTAGCCCGTTGAGGGTATGTTGTTAGTAATACGGCCGTATTTTTAGCCAGTGCTAACTACGCCCGGAAAAGTGTGGACGAATATATACAGGCGCGTGTCCAGACAGCGGATAACTAATTTCCCAAGCGGAACTCGGAGGGGGTGGGGGTTGATGAAAAAGTAAATGCAAAAGTAGAGCTGCTGTGTGACAATTGGTAGAAGTTAAAGGAGGAGGGAAAAAATTGCGAAAGAAAAAGAACTGAGTGAGGAGAGAGGGAGAAAGAGAGAGAGAGAGAGAGAGAGGGAGGTAAAAGTAGAGAGAGGAACAAAACTCACGCGTGATAAAAAAGGAGTATCCAAAGGAGTCCAAAATTAGACGTGCGGATGCGGCCGCAATTGTAAACATCAACAGCAGAGCCGACGCGAGTTGCTCACGAGAACGGGAAGCTACAGCAGCGGTAGAAACGGTCCGAGGCGAAGTTTCACAGGGCGCCGCGGCTAACGGAATCAACGTGACTCAAGGGATGGAGGCTAAAGGAGAAGGAAAGAGAGAGAGAGAGAGAGAGATAGGGGGTCGAGGAAACACGCGGAAACGAATGCTTGGAGTAAATCTAGTTAACGCTCGTATTTGGGGCAATGTTTAGGGCACGTATGAGAAAAGGGAAACTTTAGGGCGTGTCAGTTTCGGCAAATTTATATACGATGGCGTTTTATGCTAGCGCGATTTGCCGGAAACGTGCTTTTCGTTTTTTTCTCCCTTTCTACATCGTGTCTGCATTGATTTCGTAGTTCTACTTACTTCAAACGTAATTAATAATTTGAATATATATATATATATATATATATATATATATATATATATATATATAGCCGATTTGAATTGAGAAAAATCAAAATAAGAAATAATATTTCGAACTTTAATAAAAATTTTACTGCGTCGGCAGGTTTTAGTTGGAAATGCTAAAGTGAAAAATTTTAATCAAAAATCAAGCAGTAAATGTGTAAAAATTAAGTCTGTAAAGGAAGCATTTTAAAAAAGCCTATAAAAATCAGCGGAACAGTAATACAAGATGAGAAATTATACGATTTTTTAATTAAACTACAACTTTACTTCATTTAGTCTCCGTATTATTTTTCAATTTGTGTTCGGTGCATTTGTTATTTTCAGTTGCTCTCTCTTATATGTACATGGCAAATATTTCTATTCTCAAAATCAACTGTTAGCTTTAATAATCTATGTACGATGTGTGCGTGCGTGCGTACGTGTGTGCATGCGTGCGTGCGTGCACGCGTGTGTGTGTGTGACTATGAGATTGCTGAGTATTAAGCGTTGAAGGAGGAACAATTTGATTAGAATTATAGAACTTCCTCGTGGAATATTCTCCGTTCCATTTGACATAAATATGAACTTGGTGAAGAAAATTTCCTGTTATTAAGAAAATATTTTTCTATTTGAAAACAAATATTTAGAAAATTCGAGAAGAAATCACTGAATTTAAGTAAACGGCACTCTCGTACTGAATAAGTAAATTCTTGATTCGCGAGAAAAGTTTTCTGGCTACAACTTTGGAAAATAGTTCCTGACATAAAATATTTTTCTCACACAGCAGCATTATATGTTCTATTGAACCATATTACTAAAAAAAAATAATGAGTTAATACGAAAAGACTTTTACTATACACAGGTTATAAAAGGAAATAATATCTAGACTTAAAATTTTAATCAATTAAGGATGCATAAAATCGAAAACTTTAATTACTAAAAATTAGTTCGTTAAAAATGTTTATTTTTATAATGGCTTACAAAACAAAAGTTTTTCATATTCATGCTCATACGATAAATCGTCGTCCATGCATTACGTGTATGCCATTTATATATTTATTTATTTATTTATTTACTTCGTATGCAGAATTATACGCCGAGAATTAGCACCACAAATACGCCGCTTGGTAACTTGACCTTACTAGAAACGGATAATGAATGACTTTGCGCTTGAAGGCAGTTTAGTAACTTCCTATTTATGACTAATATTTCACGCTGGGAATTAGTGCAAAAGAGCAGTTGCCCCGCTACTTAAGCTAAAATTAACTCGCGCGGGCTTATCCTTTGAAAAATTTATCGACGATTGTAACGTAATTGTGCTTCCATTCAAGTCAAGAGTATGTTTATCATTTCTATATATAACTTTATGCGACGCTTTTAAACATTTTTATGTAATAAATTAATAAAAGAATATATATATTTATATATGAATCAAGAAAAATCAAAAACAAATATGTTTATTTTGTTCACTTGCTCATCTGTAAAATGTCTTATCAATCAGCTCGATCGGCTTTTTAAGGAGTCTTCAATGCTTCAAAAAATAAAATTCATCTTTTACATTATCGAGTCGAAATATCCGACTAGTAAAATCGATCCGATGGTAAAATGCGTGCTTCTGGTATGCGAGAGCAATTCATAATTAGAGGGATACAAATTTTAATAGGAAACGCAGGCACTGGTGGCGCCCGCCGCGAGTTGAACGACACGTCGAATGGTAAATAAATTTTCCGCATCTCCCGCGTTCGATTCGCTCGATCCGCGCTCGGCCGGCGAAAATTAGGCAATTCATTTATGACGGAACGATTTATAAATATCGCCGATGCCGCGCGATCAATTGAATTAATTTATCCGGCAGTATGGGGTCGGTATGCGAATAGTTAAATGAGTTATTTGCCACCGGGGCTAAAATAGCGCTCGTTATACGGGCTCGAAAATTTGCATTAGTCATTATAATATCCACTCGATGCACACAAATTCTATTATACAAATTGTGAAAAATATTCACAAAACTTTTTTCTCTTTCGAAATTCATAGGGTTCAAAAAATTTTAGAAGAAAATATTTAATATTAACGGAATTTCATGGTAAAAATATAGCTTATATACTGGACTAGTTACAGAATGAATTTAGTGATGTAGGTGAGGAATAATGAGATTATCATTTGATTTTCAACTGCAACGGTCTGTTTAACATCCTAAAAGCCTTACTTTACTTATTGTTATTATATCTATTGATTTACATATTGATATTTTAATAAAATTTATCTCTTCAGATCTTTATTTTACATTCAGGCTTGAGAATGACCTAAACGTTCGACCTAACCGTTCGAGCTGTGGGTAAATGCAACTTTTTGCCAAAATTTATTGCAAAACTATATCCAAGTTGAAACGTTATTTCTACCTTTATATCGCATTAGCATTGAATTTTGCTTCATCAATTTTTTTTTTTTTTATAGATAACAGATATTAAGATTTTAATTATTTTTCATCGTGCCCATAGCGCTGATACAAGCCATATACGCCCAATACGCTTTAAAGCTCTCCCGGCTAATGCAGTAATTTATCTAGTCGTCAATAATAGTTAAGAATTTGCTCATTCAAAATTCTCATTTCCAAGGCCGTCGCCGACGTCGCGCTCCATTTCTCATCGGCTTGCTCTTTCGCGCCCAATATATACAAGGCATCGGTCAAAAAAGTTCGCATATTTTTGTTTCTCGTAGCTTTAATAATGGGGTAAAGAGAGAAAGTGCGAGAGAGAGAGAGAGAGAGAGAGAGAGAGAGAGAGAGAGAGAGAGAGAGAGAGAGAAGGGCAGAAATGAATATGAAAACTGACGAATGTACGTGGTGAAAATAAACGAGCTTGGTATTTAGGGATGCAATTAAGAAGGATGCCAGAGATTGGGCGCTCCCTTATTCATTTTCGTCGGTGCGGGGGGCGCGGTCGGTGGTTGATGAAGCCAGCCGATGGGTTTCTGTTTTTTTCTTTATCTTTTTTTTTTGGGAATCTCGCGGTTTCTTCTTTTCTCTCTTGTTTTTTCCCCCCTCTTCCTTTCTGCCTCAGCCCTCCCCTCGGTAATGAGAAGCTCTCAAGCCCGTTTATCATTATTAATTCCCCGGATTCTTATCGGCGACCTGCTTTCACGCTCGAGGGTCGCGGTAGGAAAGGGGTGGCGAACAGAGAAAAGCCCGCGCCAGCCAGTTAATGTTTTCGGCAATTTGTATCGACTTGCTATAATAATTAAGGAGAATTATTAAATTACGGAAGATTGGTTTTTGTATGGAGTTAAGCCGGCGAGCCAATATCTACTAATTGTGTTTCTTTTTGAACTTATGTCGACGAGGCTGTGGAAAATTGCGAGATCTAAAATATAATCAGGTACATAAAAAAGTTTTGTTCGATATTTCATGAGAAATTTTTACGTGGGTGCGTGCGTGCTTGCGTGTAATCATGTGTACATGTGCGTATAATTATATATGTGTGTGCGTGCGCGTGTGCATGTAATCATGTGTGCATGTGCGTATAATTATATATATGTGTGTGTGTGTGTGTGTGTGTGTGTGTGTGTGTGGGCGTGCACGTATACTTCTAAATCTAATGTATCATTCTGCTTTTATCACCCATAGTTTACCTAGAACTTACTTTATTTCTTCATCGAATGTCGAATATTCTTAATTCGTTAAAATTCTATCTTTCACATGCACATTGCTGCAAAAATTAATATTTGTTGCTTGAATTAGACGCTTTTTTGTTTTTTTTTATTCGACGCTTTTTATCTCTCCAACTTTGACAATGTGGCGTGACCATCCCTAGCGACCGGTCTTTGAATTTCAGACAAACTGGGTCAAATGTAAAGATTTTCGAATTTCGCTTTCTATCAAGAATAGAATTAAGATTTTTTCATTAAAAATCACTCATAAAACTGTCTCTTGAGATACATTGAAGAATTACATAGATGCGTGATTATTCATAATTGCATAGTATATGGATTATTGATAGTTTTTGTATTGAAAGAAGCACATATTTGACAAGCTCAATTTCTAATCATGTTAAAACCCATGAAAGACGTTTGTTTAAAATTAAGTTAAGAGACATTGATTCAGATCAATACAACAGCTTGCAAATTATCACTGATCAAATTTAAAAGAAAAGAACGCGTAGTATTGAGTACCTTCATGTTTTTCAAAATCGGTAAAAAAGATTTATTTTATTAGTTATAGAGTACATTATTTATTATAATTATTGATACAATTTTTTCCAAGTCCGTTCTTGAAACCTTACTATCATACTAGTCTCATTACTTATTAGAGAATCTCCTTGTAGGTTGAGAGAGGTGGAGAGGGAGAGAATGAGTGAGAGAGAGAGAGAGAGAGAGAGAGAGAGAGAGAGAGAGAGAGAGAGAGAGAGAGAGAGAGTTGCTTTGTTAGCTACCATTTCTAAACCTATCCTGTACCGGTTCGTGAATATTATATTCTCCTAGTCAGAAGAGACAGTTGGTGTCACCAACACCGTGGTGTCTTTTTTTGATTAAATAACCATTTCATTATGTATATGTTATATATAATGTATATATCCTATGGGTACTTTCAGAATATAAGGTGCACTTTTTCATTGGCTTTTACAATTACGAGCGCGGCGATCGCATCAATATAGCGTCTCCTCCACTTACAAAAGCTTCCCCACCCACTGCCTGCCGGAATGCCTCGTACTGTCCTCTTAACGCCGCTCCGGCGACAATCGCCCTCCACTCCCCGGCTAATCCACCGATCTCTGTACCGCTTAAATCAGCAATTTTGGCGTTACGGGAGGTGGCGTCGCGCAAATTAAAAGGCTACTCTCGCCACGGATTACTTTGACTTTGACGTAAAACCGTCCTCGATCCTACACCCTACCGCCCGCCTCGCGCCTCGTCTCCCTCTACGGTACGCGTAAATTGATTAAATCCCCATTTCGCCATCTTCATTGGTGAACGTATCAAGGTATAAATGAGAGAGGGATAAAGCAGAGAGAGAGAGAGAGAGAGAGAGAGTGAGCGAAGATGAAAATATGTCTGCGTTAAGCGGCCAAAGATCGATGTCAGTCCAAAACTCACGCTGTTTGGCTACGTTCCCCATCATGTACTGTTCACGACCCTCTTAATAATAAATACTTCCTCCCTCCGCGATTTGGATTTGGCAGGACCTCACTTCACCTGTTGCACGACCTCATTTCTTGCGCTGGCCTTGCTACTACACCTTGCTACTATCCTACTCCTCTTCCCGTTCTTTCTTGCTCCCTCTTTCAGTAGCACTCTCTTCCTATCTCTGTCTTTCTTCAAATTTTCTAAGACTCTTTTCACATGAACGTGGCTCTATGAATGTGTGTCCTTGTCAGCTGTTATTTTTAGTCTTGGTATTATGTTTGACACTAATTTAATTCAGATCTCAGAACCTCTTGTGGCAAAATTAGGAACTCAAGCTCTGCTCTGTCTTAGTTAGAAAAGCATAGCACCATTCTGGTGCATTAGACTATTTTTTCCTTTTCTGTGTAAAACAATTTTTGTAGTGCATTATAGAAACATATGTAAGCTTAATACGTATGATATTAATAGTTTACAGTCTGATTATTTTCGAGAATTATTTTACAGAATATATTATATAAGATTTCGAGATGATCTATTATATAATTCTTCCAAAATTATTCTACTGAAACATTTTATTTACTGTTAATAACTTAATTTAATCCTCTACATAATAGATGTTCTAAGCTTGAGTTTTAATGCTTCGATAAAGAATAACCTTTTTAATACTTCTAAAACTCTCACTATCTCCCTCTCTCTCTCTCTCTCTCTCTCTCTCTCTCTCTCTCTCTCTCTCTCTCTATCTATCTATCGTTTTCTATTATTTCTGCTAAGCATTGTAGACAGTTAATGTACATTGACTTATTATCTTGCAAATAATTATGAAAACATTGCAACTACACGAGCATGGGGTAACCTACATATATATATATATATATATATATATATATATATATATATATATTATACTCAAGTTGTCTTTTTTTTTAATTTAATTACTCTCGTCAGCATTGGATGATATATGAGTTGCCTCTCGCAAGTTATTATTGACTTTAATTGATGCTCACAAGAGGACGAAAATTGCAATTGATTGGCTGTAATTAACTTTCGGGATAATTATTATTTTAGACGTAAGATCTTATCGATTACGAAATGTCATATCAGCCGACCAGTAATAATTGATATTAATTAATGGATCGGATATATTATATAAGTTTTTTTCTAAGTTTCTCTTAGATAAACAACTGGCGCTTGCACTGGCTACTGCTAGATATTTTGATATTAATAATAGCTCGCGTTTTAATCATAAAAATTCTCGTGTATATATATATATATATATATATATATATATATATATATATATATACTTATAAGTCGAGGAATGCGAGGGGAATGTCGTTCATAAGCTCTTTACCCGTGCACTTTTAATTTCGAAAATGTCACTCCCGAGACCCGATGGCTTATATTTATTTTTGAATATTAAAATGCTGAATAGGCGGAAACCTTATAATCTACCAAGAGCATATATAACGGGGAATTCGAAAAAGAAGAGAGGAGAGCGAAACCATGAACCTAAAGGATCGTATGTCGTGCTCTCTCTCTTTTCCTCTCTCTCTCTCTCTCTCTCTCTCTCTCTCTCTCTCTCTCTCTCTCTCTATCTGTCTGTCTCTCTTGCTTGCTTTCCCGCAATCGTTCCCAAAAAGGGGAGGAGAAAAATTCTCATTATTGCGCACAAAAGGGCAGGCACTCGGACAAAAGCAGAAAAAAGCTCGGCCTCTTCTTTGCTATACAAAAGTCGTCCGTGTGCGCAGGGGCATCGGAAAAATGGAATTCCGACCGCGAACGAGTAATCCAACGAGCGCTCTCGTCCCCCAACGGCTCGCTCGACTTCTTTTTACTTACTCCCCTGACCACAGTCTGACACTCGCGCGCTTTCTCTCTATCTCTCTCGCCCCCTTTCTCTCCCGCTGTCGCGTTGCGCGACTTTGACGTCACCCTAATGATTCGTTAACAAAACGGAGTAGTCTGGGCGATAATGCTGGGGGAGTGGGGTGGAAGTAAGTTAAGCGTCAGTGCCTCCAACGCGGCGTCGAGGACGATTCCGTCCGCCCCGCCCCTCCGCCCAACTCGTCGCCCACGAGCTTTATTGCAAGGGCAGCTGGATTTGATCTTGTTTAGTTTCACGCCATCTATCTCGCTCTTTCTCTCTCCCCCTCTATTTTTATCGCGGAGCCGGCTGTGGGTTAGAGAGATTGAGAGCTTTGTGCGAGCGAGGAGGAGAGGGTTGGGGGCAAAACTTTAATTTAGCCTGAGATCGTTGCCATTTTGCTCGAAATTACTTGGGCGGAAGTATTTGATTGCTTTGCGGTGGTGTATATATATGTATATATATATATATATATATATATATATATATATATATATATATATATATAGATATTTTTTTCTTTAACGATGCAGGGCACGCGTGCGTTGGTCAAACCTGTAAAGCGTTCCTACTGTTTTGGGTGAATGAGCGATCGTAATTTCAGGGGGATGACTGGATTTTCGGTTGGAACAGTCTGATGTTTTTTTCTTCTTGGTATGTGATTCTCTATAACGCAGTGGCATGTTTCGGGACTTACGTTTCATTATGAGTTATATTAATTTATCCAAGGCTGTAAAATTGCTTATATCGCGTAGAAATTATAATAAAAATAAGTTTAACGTACTTTTACTTTGTTATTGCGCCTGGCTCGCGTAGCGTGAATGTATTTCAAAATAAATAAATATTTGGAGCAAAGATGGCTCGAGAGAGTTATTATCAAACGAACCTCAAAACGAATATTTTTCACGAGAGCATATTAATGTTTAGATCCGCTTTCAAAGCTTTCACATTATATTTGGCAGAGGTGGAAGAACGCAATGTATAGTAGATAAAATAAGTTGTGATAAATGATACTTGTTGAATTTCATGAATTGTACGGAGGCTGCAAATCTCAATGCGATTTGTCCACGTCATCTGGACTACTTTGGACAAGCCATACGTATAATAGCATGGAAAGTAGATCCTTCAACTTTGTAACCCGTGTATGGTATTTTTTACGCGCTTCTCGCGGTTTGTCCGAGATTCGCGGCTCTTATTATTATTAATTGTGTATCCGAAAATCAGAATATGATTTGGGAATAATACTTTTCAATTATTTACCGTTCGCAGTAATTAAATAGGAGACATTTTTCACTGAATCATAAAGTAAGTAAAAAATATATTTACGAATAAATAATTCATTTTTAATTTGCTTTATTTTGAAATAATATTTTAACCAAGTTGAAATATGTTATTAATGTTCATTTTTGAACTATGTAAATACAAAAAGAAGTAAATAGAATCGATAATTAAAAAATTAATTAATAACTATTTCTATCGCTCTTAGAGTGTTATTATAATGACAATCAGACTGTTTAGAATCACATTCAAAGAATCGGAAGGTCTCCTTACAAAAATTGTTATCACTATATTTAAAGAGGAAGATGAATAGAAAAAGACCGTCCCACAAGCGCCATGATCTAATCATTTGAATACGACTTTTCAAGCACGCTTCCATTCTTCTTCAGAACTTAACTAACTTATTTACCCCTCACTCTACTTCGAGTTGTATTCCTCTCCAGTTGTTTCTATTAATCATTAATTTAAAGATCCGTGTTTTTCGTATATCTAATAAATTTTAATTATTTTAAGGTATTCAATACGATCAGCAATAACAAATATTAGTTTTAATTCTATTACCATTTAATCCTTCAAAGCGTCTGCACAATATTTAAGATTGAAAGTTTTTATTACTCTACGCGAGAACGTTCATTATGGCTTTTTGTTTCTGAGCTCAAATAGAAATAAGGAACATCTGATTTTCCATTAAATTATTTTCTGTTATACGAAACTTTGAATTCATATATATTGAATAAATTGAACTATGTCAAGTAGTTAATTGTTCGCTATAATTGACAGATCGGACCTAGTCTCTCGTGCTGGTTAAAATAGTCACGTTTCCAAAACGGAAAATTAACAGTTGTTCGCACGCGAATTCGTCATAAATACAACCCGGATCTCGTCGTAACAATATGGATGGCTCATATTGAATTTTAGCCGGGTCTACCGCCTGGGAAGAAAGGGAGCGCTGCCGGGTATTATTTTCCGTGGACGACCGTCGATATATATATATATGCATACATTATATGTCCCGACTAGTAGTATCTCGTAGATTGGTATTATACAGTATATTTTGGTTGTTCACTTGACTTCGAGGGGGGCCAATGAAATTAAAGTATTCACCTGCACACACACACACACACACACACACACACACATATATATATATATATATATATATATATATATATATATATATATATACGTACTATATTCCTGTCGCCATAGCCATTGTTTGCAGTTGCGCGGATAAAGATATCCGACCGCGCATCCACCTCTCCCTCCCTCTCGCCGCATTCTCCTTCCCGCAATCATGCAAACGAGGCCGTTGATAACAGTCGAATCAAAATCGAAACCCTGCAGCCGGGGCGCATATGGGTCCGTATAGCACAAACAGCTCCCCGTTACCTCCCCCTACCGTTCTGCCCCCCCCTAAATCCATCGCACCGTTCATATCTCCCCACGCCGTTATAGGTGGCGGGGGGCGGGGGGTTGGGATAGGTAGGGGAACGCACGCGTGCGCGCGCGTCGCACGCACGGCTGCATCCGTAGCCATATGGAAATCGATTACTACTGGGCCAGGGGCGAGGGGGGGAGGCAAGAGAGCGAGAGAGCGAGGGAGACCGACTCGTTTTTCGCGCGATTGTCGACGTTAATTAGGGAGATGATATGACCGCAGCTGACGCGCGATGACGGGAAGGAGGGGAGGTACGAGTGCGACGCATGAACCCAGCGAACAACGGAGGCTGGCCTATATATGTATAAGCCTATCTCTTTACACTGCTCGTCGACGCCGTCGATTTTCGACGCATCGTAAATTCGGCTGTATGGATTGACTTTGTTTGATCCGGAGATAGGGGGTGGGGGTCGTAGACGAACGAATTTCAAGGGGATTATGTTTCGAAGGCAAGCTCGAGGATTATTTATAATGTTTTCTACAGCATTTTGTTTTTTCTTTTGTAATCTAAACGATGGAAAAAGATAAGTATTTGATAATGATCGCAATTCTATTTAAAAACATGAGGAATCCAATTTCGCTCAGAATTCGCTATCCTTCATTTAGTATATTTGCTTAGTTAATGTCGATTGACTTCTTTTAAAATAATAATATCTTTTATAATAAAGTATAAGATTAAAAAAAATAGCTTAACAATGTGATATTTAAATATGAAAAGGGACCGAATAAATTTGACTGGGAGTGCTGTATAATAAAAGATGAGGATGAGCTATAACGGCTCCAGGGTAATAAAATATTTATGATCCGAGCAATCGGGAAACCATTCGTGGTAATTTTACGCGACACAGCCACCTTCCAAAATTCTCGACAAAATGATGAAATCTACGTGTAAATATTCTCTCAATAGATCAAAAGGCGCGCATTGACACGCGAATATATACCCGACTAATGTACTCGTATATATTATAGATAATATCGAAATTGGCATTAAAAAATACATCCACACAAACTTCGCATAAAATACAAACAATTAAAGATACAAAGGATTTTAAAAAAATACCTACTCTACTAAGAAGACGTTATGGGCAATAAGCCGAGGAGAAGCGATTGTGTTATTATCAGCTGCGTAATTGCAGAACTTCTAGCTATATATACAGCTTTCTCTCTTACGGGCTAATAACGATCGGTCAGGATTAAGATAATTGAAATAGATAATAACTGGTCGGCTCAAAAAGAAGTAAAGAGCAGATGGCCGGAGGGTGGGGGGAGTGGCTTGCAGGAAACGAGCGCTACTTAAGCTCGCTATACGCGCGCGATACAGGAGCTTGGGGCTGGCCTGCTGGACACTTTCAGTAACGAATGGGGGAAAGCTAGGGGAGGGGGATTCGTACGACGAGTGCAGGGAGACCAAGTGAGGTGTTCTTCGGATCGCGTTCTTGAGAACTTTTTGAGCAGTTTATATTCCAACGGGAACATAGATATATATATATATATATATATATATATATATATATATATATAAACATGTGTGTGCGCGCGTGTGTGTATCATTCTTATCTCCACTTCGGACCGAGACTCCGTAAAAACCCGACGATCGATCGGCCGGACCAATCGCCACTTCCTCCCTTCGTAATTTTTTTGCGATTTTCAATTTTCTCTTCAGCGCATCCACTTTGTAGGCGAAGTATTATTTTCGCGGCTCGGCCGCGACTTCGATCACAAAAGCTCGACTATCCGGCGCAAGCTCGTCACTTTGCATTAATGTTTTAATCCGCGAGGGTATGCGACTTATGTAGCTTGCTCCGGCAACGCTGACGTAACTTGGGAGTAAAAATTGAAAAGTAACGAAACATTTCGTTATGGAACGTAGAATATCTCAATCGTATTTGGTGTTTATAATTAATACATAGCTGACTATATAGATCAGACACTCGATAGATAGGTTATAACTTTTATACTTAATTTTGCTTAAAACGACGCGGTCCGCTTTAACCTCCGCGTTATTTTACGATGCTGGGCTCTCTCGACATTTGTATTATATACCCATTTTTAACACTTACTTTTTAAACCTTTCACAACCAACTCGTTTTCTTTTTCACCACCTAACGCGCTTCTATAGATTCTTATGTAGCCTCTATAGCCGCGTGCCATACGCGCCCGCATTAAAGAGAGTATTCGATGAAATATCACCCAGTCCTGGCCCTATCCAGCACAGACGGGCAAAATGTTCGTTGAGAATATTAGATACTTCGTTTAAAGATTAATGAAATTTCCGAATAGCAGTCCGAAAAAGCGGGAGGGCGGTTGCGCGGGAACGAACGATATTATCCTCGATAAACGGTGGCTGGGGCCTGTGCATAGTCCGATGATCTATTTGTTAAAAAGAGTAGTAATTAAAATTACTCCCTATCCCCTAAACTGGCAGATTATATCTATCGATATAATAGAAAGGAACTTGTCAATGAGATCCATTTGTCGCCCTGGGGTTTTCTCTCTCTTTTTGTCGAGCTTTCTTTCTTTCCACATATTGCAGTCTAGAACGATATTGATATATTCTCAATTAATAAAGTAATGGAAATTTAGATGTATATTTCATATTGATTAGAAAATCTATTTGTTGTAGAAAATTGTGAAACTTTATTCGTGAAATAATGTAAATATTTGCATGTTAAATAATACTATTAGGTGCAACTGTTCTTTTAGTTACTATACTAAGTACGTTAACTGTTCGTCGTTCTTTATGAATGCAATTGCATGTTGAGCTTATTATATCATATTTTTTCATTTTAGACTTCAATATAGTTTTGGCTCATTAAGTGTACATCTATAATTGTTTTTTAAGTTTACACTCAGCGCCTATTAATGTGTTAATTAATGTTAATTAACCAGAGACAGGTAAAGCTGGACAGTCCGTTGAAAACGGTGGAGCTGAATGCTATGCGATCCCGTGATCGATAAGCCGGCGACGTTATTCACACGATGAATATGCTGGATTTGAGACGACGGACCATTTTTGGTTAAAAAAATATTCCTAATTTACCATTTGGGACAACATGCGTCCCAATTGATAAAGCTTCATAAGCATTATTATGATAAGAATGCTATAAATAAATTATTTCTTGTAATGTTAATGTTTAACGTAATAATTCCAAAATAACTACAGAAACTTTTATCCAAATCTATACATAATTCTAAATATTTTTCTGATATTACCGACTAGAAATGATATGCTTCGACTTTCGAAAACTATAATTTACAAAGCATTGATTTAGAAGATCTATAGCATCGATAGCGACTTGATGTACAGTCATCATTATGTATAGAAACGAAATGCAAGGAGTTCGCGATGAATGCACGGACGTTGCCATTGAAATTTCGTCGGGCTATACAATTCATAATTTTGATTATTTCTTTTCGATTCGAAACGTGCTCCTCTGAACAGTTTCAACACCGTGGATCGCATACGATTGGCGAGAGCCGTCTCGCCGCGAGCCGGTACGCAGGGGTATAAATCAGGGGACTCGAATTAAGGAACGTCATTTACTCGGCTTCTCCGAGACTCATCCGTGGATTGAGCTCCCCCCCCCCTCCACCGCCAATCGCGCGCCCTCCAGCGTCGATATTCCATAAGGAAGAACTTTCGGCTCGCGGAAAGAATTCGAAATTGGTGCTGGCGAATATGCCGCGGGGGTTAGAAGGGGAAGTCGCGGACGCACGTGCGCCTCCTCCCCCTCTCCAGCCATTCCGGAAACTCGAACTTTCGCCCCGAAGCTCTTTGTACGACTCACTCGGTCTCCCGCCAGGTTTATTGTCCCGCTCGGGGAAGTACAATGGGTCGAGGAGCTTTTGCGCGCTCTAGAGCTGGAATGACCGTGCTGGCTGGAGGGGGGAGGGGTAACAAAAAAACAAAGAAAAAAAAGAAATTGATGAATGGCGCCACTGACAAAAGTTTTTCCAACGGGCTGCCGCAACACGCTACTCCGTTGAATTTTTCGGTATTCTCCTTTTGCTCCCCTCCCACGTACGAGGATTTATAAGCTCGGAGATGCCGCGCAGTTGCAGATGTTTTTGGCGACTTGGAGAAGGCGACAAGTATGAGTAATTATCCTCGCTTATCCACCATTTTTCATCGAGTTTTTCACCAACTCGATGATCCGAGGGTAATGCGTAATAGCTACAAGGTTTTTTTCTGAAAAACTGTTTACGATATGGCGTTACCCATACACTGCCTTCGAAATGTCGAACATTATTATAAAATTAACAGTGGGACAACTGTTCCAAATTTATTTTTCACCAAACAATTATCCAGTTGGGAGCGTCTTACTGTAATAATCTGGGAGGAAAATTCGTAATACTATTGCATTTTTACTAAATCTCGTTTTTAAAAGATTGATTTTTAAGAAAATCGTAAGATGTTCTAATGAATCAACACAGACTACGAAGCTTATTATTTAGGCAAACAATTGAAATTGAAAAAGCTTTCTGATCCTAGATAGATCATGATTAAATAAAATTTTAATTCTCTAGATATAATTCAATCTATACTAAAGTAAATTTTTCGAATTAAAGTGAATATAAATATAGAAATTTTAATGAATGTATAATGAGCATGGGAAAACGTAAGAACAATGCGAAATGGTAGAGAGTAATTGCTGATTTAATGAAAAATTGTGCAGCTATTCCGGCAAATAGAACGAAGAAATGAAAGTTAAACAGTAGATTAACTTCGTAATCCGAGTAGCAACGGCGATATCGTAATAGGATGAAGAGGGAGAAAGAGCGAGAGAAAGGGCGAGTCGACGAATGAAAGACGAGAGGCAAATTCGTTTAATTCAAGGATGATCTTGCAAATAGAGTAGAGTGTACGCTGTCGCTTTGAGAGATCAAAATATCGCCGAGAAATCGGCTGATTCGCACGAAGTCTCGGCTCCTGATCGACCGATTGCAGTTGGGACAGTAGCGCCAAAGGCGCTCGCGGCCGCTGATTGGGAAATCTAATAACGCAACCAACTGCGAGGTTCCGAGCTGGGTTCGGATTTACGCGAGACCCTAGGCTAAGGCTCGGTTTACAAGTTTAAATATCGAAAGAGCGATTCGCACGCGGTGCAAACGATTCGACATCGCGAATTCTTTGTCACGCGGTGATTTGTTGCCTATTTCGCGGCGCGGTGCCGCTCGGCGTTTCGATTTTACCGCGAACCGTAGAAGATTTTTCTTCTTCCAAGGGGTATTACTTTCGGACTACGAAAAGTTCTATGGACAATGCTATGAGTACGAAAGACTTTTAGAGATTATGAAATTAAATAATTTAAGTGATTTAAACGTTACTTTCATTTGTATCTTTATAGCCCTTCATTCAGACATTCATGGGACGGCATAACGCACTGAATAATGATTTTGAATATATATTCACCAAAGAATTAATTAAAAATATTTTCATATAAAAACTGTCGCCCAACTAACTCTTTCTATCGGATTTTCTAAATGGCTCTATACTCGTTACGTGGGTAACTTAACTTTTTCGCCGCCCCCCCCCCTTCCCACTCTCGCGAGATATTCAAAATTCTCAATATTTTCGAAATTATTCTCCCGCTCGTATTTCAAGATAAACCTTCTCATTTGGCTTTCGGCGAAGCGTCCGCTTCATTATGCACCATTCCTAGTTTTAGGACCCGGGCTGGAACTTACTGAAGCGACAGGGAGGCATCCACGGAATAACGCTGGAGCGCCCGCGGAATTAAAAACTCATTGATATAAATTTCAAAAATATTAGCTGTTCGTTGTGCGGGCACCTTTGTATATAGATCAAATGCGAAAAAGGGAGAAAGCACGCGAATGAGACAGAGAGAGAGAGAGAGAGAGAGAGAGAGTGCGGTGACTTAATATGTAGGGGAGCACAATAAAAGAGATTTACTGTTGTAAAATTGGAAAACAGGAGAGAAAAGCCATGAGTATAACCGAAGTACAATAAGAGAGGAAAGAAACACGGTCAGATAAGAAAAAGGGCGGGGAAGAACAGTCGGAAAGATACGCGTGTACGAGGTTAAAATATCGCGGAAAAGAAAAACAATGTATATTTCTTATGTAAGAAATATGTTGGAAAATAATTCTATTTCTGGGATTAAATTAATAAGGTATTCTTCTTTTCAGAATTCATTAATCTCGAAATTGTTTACGTATTAACTGAATTCTTTGCGGAACGAAACAAATTTAAACAATCAAACAGAAATTCTATAAAATAAAAATTTCTGGATCAAGGAAGAAGGAAAAAATTATTTTCACTTAATGCTGGACTATCGACTTAAAAGTAGAAAATCTTTCGAGCTTAAGAGCTTTCGGTCAACAGCTTGGAAGCTAGGCGGCGTACCTGGCTAAAAAACAGAAGAAACTAAAGCCCAAAAAAGAATTGAGAAATATAAAGCGCCGGGTATAGAGAAATCACGTACGACCGATTTTTTAACAGACTAATGGAAGAGAAAAGACGTGTGTATGTGCGGCTGCGTGTACGTGTGTTTCCGAGCGCGAGTGCACGTGTGCAGTCGGCGGAAGATAAGTGGTTAGAAAGCTGGATGGAAAGAACCAGGGGGCTTTACGGCACGTTTGGAAAAGGGAAGCCAAGACCAAGATAGAAAAGGAGGAGGGAGATCGAGGAGAGAGAGAGAGAGAGATACAAGCAAGTTTAGGAAATGATCGCCTTCCCACGCGTATTACACACGAAGTATACTTATGCTGGAGTTGCCGCGCGGTGGGGCGAGGGTGGAATTGGAGGGGGGGCAAAACAGACAGCGAGATAAGAGGAAAAGCGATGAACGAACGACCGAGAGGAATCGCCAATGTAGCTCGAGGGACGAGGGGGTGGCTGTGCTGGATCTCTATAACAGCTACGCTGGAATTCTTTATGAGCGTAATGCCGCGCGCGGCGCTTGATACAACTGTGTTTCCAAGTAGGTTATGGAGAAATTCGACGGGAGAGGGGGAACGAAGAGAGAAGAAACGTGGCGCGATATTACATTACACGGACGAACCTCTAATCTTGGCGGAAGATATATTGCGGCTGCAGCGGGGAATACGAAGACGCAACTCGAGGTACGAAGTTTTCGTCCTAGAATATTCATTCGTCGAATGAAATTAATGGGGGCGAGAGGCTAAATCACGCGACGGAGCGATGGTGCTGCGATAAATGCTCAATTGTGTCGTCACAGCTTCCAACGATCGCAGCTCGTCGTGGGCCGCATACAGCGTGAATTTTTCAGTTTTTATAAGAAACCATACATTCTTATAACAATTAGCTTAATGGCCCGTGCATCAGCTGCGATAAACAGTGGTATACGTTTACACAATTCCGTGAACATATGAATAGAGGCAAATCCGACACTAAAATTTATCCCAGAGTTCGACGAACCGCCTGACCACACGTTGACGGCACTACTTAGCTTTCATTCTCGTAGAGTTTACACGTTCGGATCCGAACGAAATATTTATTGGAAAATTAATATTAAAAATGTAAAAAATGCCATTAGCAACAATTTGCATTTTATATTGCGATTACTGTCATAATTATCATAAAAACTAATTGCAACGCTTTTTTACGATAATGCATGATTCTAAATAATTCCTGAATAAAAAGTATATTAGCAACAATTGGGTTTTGTTTCTGTTTTACATTGTATGCTCGCTCTGCTTTCAAATTAAATTTAGCAATGTATAACATTGAGACTGTGATCGTGCACGCTGCTTATCTTTTACAGTATAATTAAACGTTGATTTAATTTTAATTTAATGTTTTTAACAAACACTTGAACATCTGAATGTTAATGCCAATAATTCAATGCTTGACCAGTTTGTTTATATTATCAGTAGCACCATGCATTATACACGTATCATTTTATGCTTCCATAAACATAAATCGAAAACAATAGGAAACACTGAATAGTAATGTACAGCGCTTTTGGAAAAACGAATGCTGATGCATTATTCAATTTTAATGGCCTGTGGAATTCGCGATTCGTTTCTTGATAAAATGTAGTACAGTCGCTTCTAGAATTTATGCTATGCTCAAGAACATTTTAATTTTGCAATAATAATAATAATAATAATAATAATAATAATAATAATCTGCATAATACAATTGAAATTTTCAACACTGATGAAACCGCATCGATTTAACTGAATAAGAAACGTAAAACCAGGACTATACAGCTCAGGAATGTAATGCCTAGATAATGTAATTTTGTACATTTCTCCAAGCGCAAGGGCCTCTTTGAACACACACACACACACGCAAACACACACAGTTGTCTCGGATTTTCGCGTGATCGCCGCGAATTGACTCGCCCGGCGTAAAATCTACATTCTTGGCCGCAGAAGTAGTTCGCCTATCCGCGTCCCACCTCTTGCCATCTCACCTTCTTCCCTTTCGCCGTCTTGCCGATATTCTCGTTCGAAAAGGGCAAGACAGAATAGCAGCAGGTAAGGATTCCATGGTGGTAACCACTTCGCGCTTTGTCGGCGAGGAGGGGAGATGGGTGCGAGTTTACTCGCGTGCGGGCGAACGCGAGGGGGCGGAGGGGGGGGGGACCTCCACGCCTGGGTGGGGCCGGGGAGAAGAAAGGCGAAAATAGTCTGGGTGAAAGGGAAACCTGTTGCGGGAGCGAGTTCGGGGCGATTCGGTGCTCGGGTTCGCTTGTGTCGGTGTTTCGTGCATCTTGGCGTTTTTCGGTGGGACGAGGCGAGAGGCGACGCTCAGAAACGCAGAGCGAAGATGTACGCATGATCAAGACGGGCAATTAAGATGGAGCAATGCGGAGCAGCCGCGGGAATTTAAGGAACTTCATGAGTGTATATTTATTCTATAGATGCAAACTTTAAACTTTGAACTTTGAAGAAAGATTGTAGAAGTAAGATTGATAAAGCTTATCTTTTAATATTGATACAATAATGATACGATTATATATATATATATATATATATATATATATATATATATATATATATATTCAATGTTTTAATTCATATATTCACTTACTTCTGAATTTATGTGTGTCAGCATTTCATATGCTCCTTATCAAAATAACCATTTTATGAAATAATTGTTATTATTGGTGTATATTTGTGATGCTTTTGGTAAATATTATTACTGTTAATTCATATATGCGATATTGCGGATTGGGTATTGCACATTCGAGATATGAGATAAATATGCGAAGAATCGAGGCTGCAAGTGGAAGAATTATCTCGGTTGAAAAATATGCAAAATTGTGAGCGACTAAACTGCCTCTGCGAGTGTTATCATAGGTTCTGGCAGTTGAATCTGAGAAAGCCATGAATTAATGAGATTCTGTATTTTTTGATTAAGCGTTTCTTGGTACGGGGTCAAAAATTTCACCGCTTGCCACTGTTATTTATATAATCTATCTATGAATATTACATAGGCTGTCTTGACTGTTGCATATCAGAGGGAAGAAGTCATTTGTAACACTAAATATGAGATTTTAGAATTGCTTTTCAAACTGCAGTTAAAATTATTTCCCCAACTGGTTGCTTGTCGAACTACTACTGCACTGCTGGTTGTAGCGTTTAAAAAAATTCTAAATAATAAAAAATATAACTTGTTTAAAATCCAAATTCTACATTAACAGGACAAACATTTATTTAGACGTCAATAATTTTTTAATTAAATGAAATAGCCCGCTGTTACTGCTAAATAATGTCGAACGTAATGGAAAGTCGTTTTTTTCGCACATGGATTTTTTTTAGGATATTTAAACAATATTATAAGATAATGTGACTTTGAGCTGTTTACGTATTCGGTGGCATACAGTTAGAAGAACTAACTTGTAAAATGTAATGTAAAGTTACCTAGTGGTACTTCATATTATATTAGTTATTTCCATATAATATAAATTTTTAGAAGGAGCATAAGGCGAATCATGGAAATAGTAGAAGCGTTGAAACATTTGTACTCTCTGAATCAAATCAATTGACGAATTCTCATATTTTCTTGTACTAACCTTTATAAAGAATATTATTTATTAATATTATGATTTGTTTCTATTGCAAATATGTATTAATCTATTTTTGAATTTTTATATATACCTCGACCTGTTCTGCCAAACGATATATAATTTTATCTTGATAAACATTCATATTCGAATCGTGTTCGAGGAGTTGTCAACTGTTCGTTGAAAACATCAATACGAGCTAACTCTATAGGAAATAGCCATGCGTAAATTGGAAGAGACGCCTAACTAATTTTGGTAACGGCGACTTGAAAGAGATATTTTTTATCATCTACTGTAAGCGTGATGGGGCTCCGAACCCTTCTTTTGTACATATTGTGGCGGGGGAACTGAATACAAAGTGGAGAGGGAACGGCGCTGATTTCTTTTCAGTATATATACACGGAAGTCATTAGGGGCGAGCGGCTATACTTTGCGCCTTGCTCCCGTTTTAAAATTGTTTTACAAGGGGTTCGGTGTGAAAAATTTACACCGACCAATGTCGGCGCTCTGGATTATGGCCGGTCTGTTGTGTGTATTTTTGTAATGTAAATTTTAGAATTTGCATACGTAGCTTGTCATCGGGATTTTGAATTATTTTCGAAAGCATTGAAATAGCCCTTACACTTGTAAACGTAACTAATTAATTTTCTTCCCTTTCTTGTAAGATTGTTAATTCGCGCATGTTATTCTATATAAAGCAATGCACAATGGAAATATGTTGAAAAATGCTAACAAGTGAAAAAACTTGTTTTCCCATTCGTTTTAAACTGGATATTTTAAAATCCTATGCCCCGTTTGTGCTTTTCAAATGCGAACTGTTTCGGTACTCGGTAAATATTTATAAATAATTCATGCTACAAGTGGATTCAATATACATATTTCACGTGAAAATACATTGCACGCAATCAGAGCGGTTTGAATAATACGAGAACCGAAAAAAATAACTTGTATATTTTTAATGAAAATCCAAACGATTCATTAATAAAGAGATTAACTAAGTCATAGCACTGTAAGGAGAATATTAGATTCTTGAAAGGATTTATAAATTATAGATAATTAATAAATAAAAAATGTTAAATTGAATAATATCCTGAATTCTTAAATGCTAAGTAAGATTCTCGATAATTCCGATTCTATAATTCTTTAAATATCATATGAAACATATCGAATAAGGAACCGGAATTTGTCGCGGAATGAAATATCCGCCGCTTTGTTCCATCTTCATACTTTCGCGAGTGCTGCTAGTTTACAGATAAGTCTTAATTTATTATTTCCAAGAAAACGGACCAGAGAGAGTCCACTATTACAGTGGAACAATGCTAAACTTGCATTCGCAGCTACAAATAATCTGATTACTGCCTTGCTCGAATACATAAAAATGATATATTACAATGTACGACTACGGGAAGGGGCGAGGGGGGGGGGAGTCAGACGAATGAAATCGGGTAAAAATAGTTCCAGCGACTTTTCTAAGAAATGCGCCTTAGAACGGAAAAGAATTTCACGTGCGTAGTGCGGTGCCAAGGGATTGCTAAGAAGAATTCCGTAAAATTATGCAAGGGACGATGTCAAGTGCAAAATTAATCAAATTAATTATTTTAAAATTTATCGTAATTCACGCATTGACTTGACGATTCGCGCATCTTCGAAGCGTCATAAAACAAAATTAAACTTTAATTTTAACATTTCCCGAAGTTCCTGAGCTCTTGCGCGTGAGTCCATGGTACGACCTTACGTTTATTAATATCACTGCGGACGCACCGAGCATACTTTGTTTTAGTTTTACGCGGCACGGGCGCGCGTAACTCGCGTTCTCGGCGCGAGTAACGAAATCGCATACACGTATACAAGATGAGCAATCGAGCGCGCAACAATTTCTCACGCCTCTCCGTACGAGGTTCAGGATTTTTCCGATTCCACTCGACCCGGGCCGGCCGTCAGCGAGCCCTCGATTCGCAAATAAACGGCACAAGCGCGCCGTAAATTTCCGTCAGCCGCGATAACGCCCAAACGGAAGGAAATGATTTAAGCGCCCTTTCGCTACTCACAATATGCTTCCCTTTCGCGATTCTCTGTTTTTTCCGTCTGATCCACCCTCGTGGAATTCGTGCCCACCAGCGAAGCCGCGCATCCGTGCGTTGTGCGCGAGCGTACGCGTCACAGATCGCGAAACGATACAAACATTGTCTGGAAAAGAACGCGTACTCGCGCGGAGACGCGATAGGTGCACGGGAATACAAGGGCAGAGGGACGCGGACAATGTGCCCTGGCTATCGATTTTGCACTCTCTTGTCCGGCACGCTCGCGCGCGCGCCTACACACATGCACAAAAAAACGGCCTCGTACGCAGAGTACGTGCGGAGACCAGCACGCGGCCGCACGCACGCTGCACCGACCGGTGGGAAAGATCTCTCTCTCTCTCTCCCCCCCCTCCCTCCCTCTCCTTGCTAATTAAAACAGTCCGCTCGCGCGACTCGCTGTTTTAAAAAAGCCGGGCCGCGTGCGCCGCGCGCTAGATTATAAATGCAGATCGCCGCCGATTATATAAAATACACACCATGCTGGACGCCCCGTGAACGCTTCGTTGAATATTAATCGTGCGAGCCTCGGATTAATCGCCGCGGCCGGCAAGTCTCCGTCCAGGCTGCTGCTGCTGCTGCTGCTGCTGCTTCTGCCGCCGTTGCCGCTGCCGTTGCTCCCAATACCGTCGCTGTTGACGATGTTGTCGCCGCTGCCGCCGCTGCCGCTGCTGTTTTTGCCGTTGCTCTTGCTTCGTACACTTCACACCACCGTTCGTCACTTATCGTCATCGTAATGTCGCGCGCGGGCACGGACCACCCACTGTGATATTAACACCACTCGGCGAAAGACGACTTTGGCCCGGGTTCTTTATGACTGGCGCGCACGAAACGGTGAGGGGGACAGCGGAAACACCGGGGAGGAGTAACACCGCGCACGGAACGGCCTTCGGTCGGTCACTGGTACTAGATGGGCTCACCGTCGGAGAAGGCCCTAGGGTGCGATGTCTGGAGCATCTAGAAGCACTTTGTGAATTCTTGAGATACAAAATTTCACAAAGGTCCCCCAAGGAGAGAGAGAGAGGGAGAGAAACAGAGGTAGAGATAGAAAGATAGAGAGAGAGAGAGAGAGAGAGAGAGAGCACGCGAGAGAATTAAAGATCTAAAAAAAACTTCAAGCGCGAACTGAGTTGTTCGAATAATTCGCGATAAGCGATGCGATTGGTTCGCCAGAACGCTCGGCTGCAGCGATTTTCATCTCGCCAGTTTGCTTTCTATAACGATTGAAACGATGCAATTTCGCGCGTTCTATCGCCACTTTCGCCAATTATTCTTAACGGCGAATGGACAAATTCAGACTCGACTCTTTTCTATTTTCTTGTTATTGTTGTTTTTTCCTTATTTTCTTCTTCCTTGTTGGGCGGCAATTCCGCCGTGACTCGGCTTTCCCGTCGCGCGACGCGGCGAAGTTTCGCCGTAAGTGCCCGAATACTTGTTGCGCGCGCGCGCGAGCCCCAGTTCCCTATGCAATTAGCAGCACCGTCTTGCGATACGTTCGCGCAGGAGTCTCAAACATACACATATACAACCCCGCCGCCGGCACCCCCCCCCCCTATCGATTTTGCAAACTGTCCGGGTGGATCGATGTAATGCGGAGGCGCAAAATTAGAAGTAACTAAAACAATATAACAAAGAAAATGCAAAAAAGTAAATAAAGAACGAAGGTTAGATTTTACGGTCGCACCAGTCCCGTTTGAAGGATGCGCGGATTCGAACCGTCGGAACGATCGACCATTATACCGTTTAAAACTCTACACCGACGTAACTTTCGAACTCTCGGCTTCGTCTGTTTTGTGTATGTTTGATTCTTCTCGCTTTCCCAAAGAATCATTCAGAAACTTCGTCGCGCAGCGTTCACCGACCACTTTTACACGACGTCCTGCCAAATTATTCGAAGAGTATCGCAGGAGCACGAATCAACCTACCACTCCTCCCACGAATACCGGTGAGAAACAATCGTAAAAATCCATCGACTCCGGTGAGAGACAAATAGATGCCAAAATCGCAAGTGGCGTTCCCTGTCGGCTGACCCTTTTAACGAGCGGTCCGAGAGACAAAAAAATCGCGCGAACAGAAACAAACGAACCGGGACAATAGAGGGATACAGAGAGAGAGAGAGAGAGAGAGAGAGAGAGAGAGAGAGAGAGAGAGGAAGAGCGATGAGGGGAAAGAGTAGAGAGAAAAAAACAAGAGATAGAAAAAAGAAAACTGAAAGACAGAGAGAGACCGTTAGGGCAGCATGCTCACCTGGGGTAGAATCATGACGTGCGGCAGCTGGCGCGCCTCGCCGCGCACTGACTCGCTCTCTCCGGCGAACGGGGCGCTTTAACCCCCGGCGCCCTCTCTTGCCGCGAGTCTCGTATGTCTGCCGCCAGCGCACGCTCCCTTCCCTTTTCTTCCGAAACCCCCTCTCCCCTTTCTCTCTCGCTCACACACTCTCTCTCTCTCTCTCTCTCTCTCTCTCTCTCTCTCTCTTGCTCTCACCCACCCCCTCTCTCGCTTCTCTCGCGCCTTGCACCGCTCGACCGAGCGTGTGTTGCTTCTCGACCCCCTACCCTGTATTATGGCCGAGGTGCGGATGCACGCAGGGACTAAGAAAATTTTACAACCTCCTTCGTTTTATATTCCTCTTCCCTTTTATTTATTGAACTTTTCACTTTTTGCCATTCTGCCAGATTTATTCATTATTTACGAGATTTCTGATTGCTGAAATATAGTGTTGCCTTGATTTTGGCGCTGTTGTTGGTGTATGTTTATTTTTTAAAACTGAATATGATTAATGATGCAAAGTATTTTCCTTAAAAGAATTTCATACTGACGACCGTAAATTTCCGAGGCGATAATACAAAAGAGAGCAAATTAATCTATCGTGCTCCTATTTATTTAAAATATATATAATGTCTTTCTTATACATATAATATATAAAAAAATATTATATCGATTGAAAATAATCGGTTTAAAGAATTTTTAAAAGATTACTAATCTAAAATTGAAAAATAGATATTTTGCGTCTCGGTATCAAATACATTGTTGAAAATTTAATATAATTCGTAAACTTGAAATACTTCACTTGCCCATACTATATTAAATGCGATAATAAGTTTTTTTTTATTTTAATTTCAAACTCACTAAAATATAACAATAGCATTACTTATAGGGAAAGTATTAAATTTTTTTAATAATTCGTACAAAAATATAACATCAAAATTACGTAATCGCATTATAATAATAAACATATCTTCTTCTTATAATTAATACTATTATAATAATAATAAACAATGAAAGTGCATACTATACTTTATCATTGATATGTAAATCTTTTTTAAATTACTATAGTTTTAGTGTCTTTTATATCACACAACATACTTTTTTCCGCAATAAGAAATTAATTAATTAAAATAAATTCGTTGGTATTTAAATTCTGTAGTTTCTCACTTTACTATAGTTTTTAAGGCACAAAAAGTAGCGTACTATTGCAAATGTATAAGTACGATAGAAGTGGTAAAATAACTTGAAGGATCATATAAAGTTAAATCAGAAAGAATTCACGAAGAAAATTATCTATACTTGAAATGTTTAATGACGTTAAATCATATTACGAAAATGCACGAGATCAGTATAAACAACCGAAAGATAATTTAGGGATTTATTTCATTTTCATCGCATAATGCAACTAAAACTGTCTAAATCAAGATTGATTATTAACGCTCCGCAATATGGTCGCCGGAATGAATCCGGTTAATATACAATTACAACCTTAGAGCACTCACCGTACAAATGGCACCGATTGCGAACGTTTGCGAACAGCCAAGCTTCGGATGCTCTTCGACCGTTCCCCGGTGAATTGCATACGTTGGATCGTCGATGAGCCATGTTGAGCGATGCGGAGCGCCGACGAGGGACTAAGTTAGTATGGCGATCGCGATTGAAAGGGACGTTTAGTTCCTTTTTTGCTGCGTGTCAACAATAATTGCAGAGATTCTAAAAATAAGAGATCGAGAGAGGGAGAATTAAGAACTAGGACTATATAGGAGATTCCACACGCCTCCAACGCGTTCGCAACTTCTACACACGTCCAGGAGATACGTGGCCTTGTGTTTAGATAAGTTTTAAAACTATTCGTCAGGGGAGAAAGAGTTCGGCAGATGATGAAGGATGCTCGCAGACTTCGAGGTCTTTTCTTCTTTTATTATGTTTATTATTATTAATTTTTAATTTAATTTAATTTCAATTTTAGAAGTCATTTCTATTTCAGATTATTCGAGAGTGATTGTAAACAAAGGCCATCCGACTATCATTATATTAGTATAATATATTATTATACAAGTACTGTAAGACGATAAAAATATTTATTAATGTAATTTTGTCTTTGAGGCTTTATATAGAGGAATGCATTATGCACGAATGACAGCATTCCATTCAAGCGTATTTCATTTGGGTTTTTCCTTCGGTTTTTCGTTTCACGATTGTTTATATTGCATTCGATCGATAGGACCGAATGCGAAAGATATATATATATATATATATATATATATATATATATATATATATAATCGAAAATATAAACAAATGAATTACACGAACGAATTTACAAGAACTTGGGTGTATTGAAGTATTGAAATTTAAGAACTCAGAGATAGCAATAAGAACCTCGTAACTATGCATTATGTAATATTAAATAGATACAAATGGCAAGCGGTCGTAGTCTACGCGAAATGAGTCAGCATGACAAACTAATCGAGATATCGATCTACTTACGGACTTCGTTATTAGCCCCGAACGATGCTGGAACGATGCTATTCATAATTACAAATTACCATGTGTAAAATACAGAGGCACTATCGTATTCAGCTTTAATAGTCCGCTTGAAAATGTATTAATTTTTTTCAACTACACTTGGCACTTCAGCTCAAAAAACGGATTTCTACATGCACCCACAATTATCATTACATCACAGGTATCCACATTTCGGAAATACGCTGCGACGAAAACAACGTTTCAGCTTGAATGGAAGTATCGACTAGTGATTTTCAAAAAAGCGATATTGCCTCAAAAAAACTGCCCTAATTTGTCAGCCGACAATTAAAATTTTAACGTAAAATGTACGGTAATATCGTTGATTATTACAATTGCTAAGGATTGCTTAAAACTAAGTGTTGCCAAAGGCGAATATTCTTTTACACGTAATGAATTATGTATGATAATAACGTTTCTGATAATAAAAAACAAACAGCTGAAACCAAGCCAAAAACTTTTTATGGAAACCGTATTGTAATATTGAAGAGGTAATTCATAAGGCTCTATAAAGAAGATCGACTCGTAAGGAATTTCTGCGTTGAAAGTTTTATAATGGTGTATTGGAAACCCTTAGAAATTATATCTCCAATTTCACCATACGGTTCCTATAACAAGATTTTAACTGTCTTAGTAATTTCCGATCAGACAGATAGTTCCCACAATTTACAATACACAATTGCCTCTGGAACTATTTTGTAATATAGCCAATTGGCAAAAGCACGTTTAAGCATTTTTAATAAATTATCATCCTATTCTTCTTCAAATGTACAAAAGCGTAAAATTAATTTATATGCATATTATGTAGCTTAAACTACGCATCGATCAAAGTAAAATCCTTTGTTTTTTCTTCAACGCATTGTTTGATTCATTCTTCGGCAGAGACTAAAATTTATATCTTCATCACGAGTCCAGAATAAATTTAATAGAGACATTTCATTACAGTCTATACAGTTTTAAAATACACGATGGGCTGATGCAGTGCGGTCATTGTATAAAAATGTTTACGTATAGCTGATTAATTTAACGATTCACTGATTACGAATCGACGAGGTAAGTTCTTTTGGATTAATAATGCCAAAAGCCTCGCAACTTTTGTGAAAATTTTTAACGCTGCCCTCGCTCGATGTACCGCGAAAGCCCTCCCTTATTTTCTACATTTATCAATAAACCGCATTAACCGACCGATAATTCATCAGCGCCCATCGCAGCCGTCGCATCGTATTATTCCGTCGTCCTCACCCGCCCCCTCCCCCACCCCGCTCATAATGCGATGATGCCATAAAGAGCTCGAGAACTCGAGGCATTCCCCTTCTCTCGCATCTCTCTGCCGCGAAAGCTCCCAGATTATTCGGCATTTAATGGGCGTCCCGGACCGAGAATATTTCGTCAAAAAAAAAAAAAAAAAAAAACATGTACGGAGACGTGCTAATGAATTTCCAGCTCGACGGGCGGAGGTGGGAGGAGTTGCAGTTGTTATCTTGTAGTGTGCTCTGCTCCAGCATAAAAGCGGCGCTGCATGCGAGTACGCGTACGCGTGTGCGCGCACGCGTTTGTGTGCATGACATATTTGCAAACTTGCGACGAGTAAGAAATTGCTAAGCCTACGTTTGATGCGGGCCTGTAGAAACAGCTGTATTGTTTTTGTATACACAAAGGCTGAGTTGATAGTTACCGTTTAATTTGGTGGTATCATTATTTAATTTGTATTTATTAATATTTGTAGATAATTATTAAATTAATAAACAGAAGCGCGCGAATACAACACGCTTATAAATATTACCGAATTATGTAAATTTATGCTACAGATAATTAATTTCTGGATCTTAAATTTATCGACATGTCGTAATTGTTAAAAAAAGTATGGATTAGCTTGGTTGCTACAATTGTATTCATGAAACAAACGGATATGTGAATATTGAGAAACTACTGTTTCTATATATTATTAAACATGGAAATCCGCACGATCTCAACTGTATTTTAGTTTTATTCCTTCAAGTGAAACATACGCAGTATGTAAGATTAAATAGTTATTGAAATGTTCAGTCTAAAAACCATTATGTGCCCAATGTTTAACGAATGTTTAAATATCTATTATTCTTTGTATTAAGCACATTACTCGAAGATCCGTTCTTATTATCTTACTTATAGATAATTAATGGATACTTTTGATTAAAGATGAGAAATAGGAAAAACTATATTTTATATATTTTTTCTGGTTTGTCTCTACTTGCTAATTTGAAAAGAGTTATGTGATAACGAAGGTTTTCAAAATTTCAATAAAAATTCTCATGAGATCTAAAATGAATGAGAATCTTCGTTTTTTGCTTTTTATCAAATACACGATTTATCTGAAAATCTTATACTCGACTTACAAATATTGTTCAGATGGAATATATTATTAAATATTCATTGAATTTCTGTTGAGGAGTATGTCATTATAAACATATTAGAATTACAAAATAAACCTAAGAGAACAATTATAATTTCTTCATTTTTCATAGAAATGAATTATTTTTTAAAATAAAAATTATTAATACTGTATCGGCAATAATAATTACTGCACATAGCTAGTAGACAAATTAAATATTGTAGTAAGTAAACTAATATGACATTTTTCAAATTTGTCTTACTGGTCTCTTGCATTATCTCGAAAACAAAATAGTGAGCTTTAGACAATAACTATTCTATGCATTTAATACAGATTTCTCCCTTGGACCTCGTTATTCTTTTGACAAATTCCCTAGAAACTGATACGCTGATTTTCATACATTGATGCATTTTAAAACATTTTTACTACACATCTAAGATTAGATTATCTGCCATGTTACCTATACGCTCGGCCGACGGTTTAAAGCGAAACGTATGTTATGTACAAACTTACGACGTGTTTTGAAACTGTGACTTAATTTAAGAATTCTTAGCTCTTATTAATTATTTGTGCAATAATTCTTTTATTAAATCAATAAAGTTATTGTGACATACTATTTCAATCGATATTTATATTTGAATTAAGGTTAAAGCAATGACAAGAATAAAGAATCGCAAATATCATTGCCCGAAATTTCATCAGCAGAACAAGAATCTATTTATTAACTTGTATTTTTTAATCATTAAATATTCCATATTGAACGAGGACAGAAGGTCGTGACATTTTTGTGACTGATGAAGCCGAGGCTGAAGGAAAAAAATTTCAAAAATGGGCTCTAAAATGTTTTAGGACCTAAGCCTATAATCCCAAGATGACTTACTTACGAATTAGTAACCTCTCCATTTATCCTGGAATACAACCCATAGAGATGTAAGACTAGAGGACACTAATCCTGGGATCTTGTACTATTCTGTAAATGAAGGATGGGACGTAATGTCAACATTTTTCTGTGTGAGGGATATGTTTTTAAATTCCCTCGCCTTCCCACTCGATTTTATAATTCACCTCAGATTATCTGAGCACTGCAAATAATCTCAAAAAACAATGAAAAGATATTTAGAACAAAATTAAATTTTGTTTACTGTCAAGCAAACGTTTACGGGTGTAAATTATATTTTATTATGAATTCATTACGTAAATAATAAAAATAAAAAATATTTAATTTTTCTTTAAAAATATGAATTATTGTTAAATGATTTAATCAATTTTTTTTGTATTGATGTCCGTAAATATAAATCTCCTGGTCTAAGAATCATCTAACAAAATATTTGGAGCGATCCGAGCAAAATCTTCTTCATTCTTTTTTACAGTCTTCTTCTCAAATCATGAAATATCCCTGCCAAATGAACAAATAAGTGGTATATTCTCGGATTGCTGAGTTAAGATGTTTAGAGTTTAGTGTTTTAGTTTGGTTAGGACAATTTTTGAGTTCTTATTTTATTGTTTTCCATGCACTGAATCTAGTTATGCCACCTGGGTTTACCAGAGCTACCTCATGCCCTTCGATGTCCCTGAGTGAAAAAATTCCGGAATTTACGCTTTACTTATTGCTTAAGTAGGGCCTTGATCGCAACTTATCATGAAAATCATGAAAATTTCCTTTTATTTAATTTAACTTTATAAAAAATCATATATTTGAATTCAACGTTTTATATATCTCAAGCATGTCTTAGATTACTTAAACTATGTTTATGCTTTACATTAACTTTACAGCCTGATTTAAAAAAAGAATAATATTTGAAACAAAGACTCCTAGTCAACTTATGTGTACACAAATTCATAAATTTTTAGCAATTCTCAATTTTATATGCAAGTAATTATGAGCATTCGTGTATATATGCAAGTAGCCTTAAATTGATTATAACAAAAAATATATAAAAATAACATACGTTTATAAGAACTTTTTTGGTCGAAACAAAGCTTTTTTTGCTTCATTTTCGGAATTAAAAATAACGGGTTTTATTAGTAATTCATGTAACTATTATGATCATAACTTGAATATAATTATGGAGAACTACAGGTTATTATTAATTTAAAAGTACCATACTCTACGAATGGATGCAAGTTAGATCCTAAAACTTTGCAGGGCTTCTTATAAACATAATCAAAGTTACTGACATCAATCTGAATGAAATCCGTCGCCTATGTTAAATAACCTCTTTTTGTAATTTCTTTTAAAAATAAATTCAAACAATGATAATTTTCTACGATAAAAATATGTATACTGTGATTATGTAGATGATTCGCATTCCAGAATTCCTGATTCGCGAAAATATTCTTTTACGTAAGGCTTTTGTCGGAGGAATATCTGATTCAAGATCATCAACGTATTTCGCGATCAAAATTACGGAAGTTTCGCTTGCAGAAACTTGTTGTAGAAAAATTATTTATTCGCGAACGAAGATGTGAGAGTCCGGAATCTTTCGAAGTCCCTGTCTAGATGGATGTAGATATGGCTTTATAGCACATGCTTAATAGTGTTCGTCAATGAACTATATAAAATAATTTAACAATAATGAATAACGCTAGTTGGATTGGTTTGTTTTTCGCCGCAACTTATTACTGACAATATATACCAGCTTTAAACGTGTATTGTATTGCAGTTAATTTCAACCGTGAGACGAAAAAATAACATCGAGCAATATTATAAAAAAAAGTGTAAATAAAAATCAATTCCGTAAAATCTAATAAAATGAAACGAGCAGTGGTAATCTATATTTTTGCCATGCGCAAAAAGGTATTTGCGTATGCGTGCGCGCGCGCGCCTAGAGTAAAAGTGCGGGAGAAAAAAAAAATTTACCCGAGACGTTTCTAGAATATTCCTATTCTAACGCGTTCGGCCGGGCAAAAGTTTCCTGACTTTCCTGACTTATACGTGCCACTGCCGCAACCCTTGATCAGCCTAGACTACAATAAAGGATTTTGATATATTGCTACTTAATTCGAGTGATTTTGAATATTCGATCTGTTAATTATGTTATACATTGTAAGTACTATAAAAATCCAGGCAAATACCGCAATATATATACATACATATATATATATATATATATATATATATATATATATATATATATATATCTCGATTTTGTACACGTGATGCATATATAAATACGTAATTTTCTCATCGTGCGCGTCCGTTAATATGTTCCGCCCAGATATTCGATAAATCAGCGTGACGCGGCACAAAGTACAACAGCGCGTCCAAGCTATTTCCCGGTGAAAAAAAAAATCCAACTAAATCGGCCGGCAGCTTTTTCTGGATAATGAACGTAGCGCCGCGTACCCCCCCCCCCTCCCGTCCCAGCCCACCACCGCCTAACCCTAATCGACATTTGCGAGGCATCTTGAACGCGAGACTCCATCTTTTATACATAAAACGCGCGCGGGAGAATACATTTCCTTGTACGTCATCATCAGGCTTCCTTCTCGCGGTAAAAACTTTACACAATACATTCTCAGAGTACACTGATTTTCACTCGCTTACGCGGACGTTTTTTCGAGGAAGGAGTGAAATTTTTTTTTTTTAATAAGGAATATTTCAGAATTCTTCCATGCGGCATTTGTATAAAGAAATGAATAATTTTTATTTTTCTTATGTTATATTTCGTTGTATCAATAAAAATATAAATAAAACAATATAAGAAAATACTTTGAAAACCAGTTGTTAAATTTAGAGATACTTTTAACGTTTATCTACATGAAAAAAATAATTTGTGAGTCAAAATTAGGGACGATAATCAGAAACGCTAGATAGCTTATTAATTAAAATTATATATCACGTGGTATTCTTATAATTTTTTAGCGACAATCTGTGAAATCTTAACAATCTTAATCCTGTATTTTTACTGTGATCGTTTCTTTTATATAAGATAGAAAAGTCAACGGAAACTTTTTAAATATCACGGCGTTTATTAATTAAAATCTTCGAAATAATTTAGAACTAAATTTCAAATGAGAAAAGCTTCGTCGGTTATGCTTGAGGAGCGCATTAGCGCAACCTACGTCACTCGACCATAATTCTAAATTTGTATACATCGTTCTTATTCTATACAAAGTGCATATAGAACAAGGCACCGCATTCGTTATGCGCGATTAATTTGTGAATTCTGAGTGCGCTAATGGACTTAGCGGTTTAATTTACAGTCGAAAAAAGCACCGTCATTGCTACGCTCTATCTTCATTAGTTTTTTCATTCTCGTCGACAAATTTGGAAAAATCTAGATGCAAAATTCTTGCCAAAGGGAATTTTTGTGCCATCGGGCGATTTGCATTCCGTTTACAATATGCTCGCAACACGCGCACTCTCTTTCTCTGTCTCTCTCTCTCTCTCTCTCTCTCTCTGCCTCTCACGATATTGTGCGCGATATTTTCTATCGGCTCCTGCTAAATTACGATGCGCCAGCTGATTTTTAATCAGCGCAACAATTTACGCTTTAGTTTGTAAAATTCCGATATTTCTAAGTAAATCAACGCTAGATCGCGCCACTGGCGTAAACAACACTATTTCTATTCAGTTTATAATTTAGATGCTCATGCGACGGTACGGCACATGTGCAGTGTACCAGCAGAGAGCGTGAAAACAAGGTCTTCGTAAATATTCCCGTAATTTTCCAAAAATTACGACATTCGTTTACTGTTGGTTACATTTTTGCAACACGTCTAAAGGACTCAAATGCAGATGTTCTACCGCGCGAAACAAGCGTAAATATTTTTCTTTATATATATATATATATATATATATATATATATATATATATATATATATATATATATATATAAAATTTTACGGGGCATGCTCCTGAAGAAACAGAACGACTAAAGGCTATAATTTAATTAATAATCGAACAAAGTATACGAGTTTTAAAATTTAAAAACCAAACATCAGCGTGAACAGCGGCGTGCAACTCGATGGATACGGCGAGTCGAGCGAAAAAATGTCACCCCCCCTCCCCCGTTTAACACATCATTATGCAACGAATGTACGTGGCAGGCGGGAGCGGGAGACCTCACCGAGATCGAAGCCCGACGATATGCAAAACACGCGCTCGCCGAGCTGGACGAAAAAAAAAGTCGCGCGCGCTTTCCCGAAAATAGCGAACGAAGTAATCTGGTGCTCGATAAATCAAATCGCTTTATCTGACCGGTCTCGCGAGCGGCACCGGCTGGCTAAACGGTCAAAGTTGGCGGAGCGAGCCAGTGGGAGAGAGAGAGAGAGAGAGAGAGAGAGAGAGAGAGAGAGAGAGAGAGAGTACTGCTGGCAATGAATGAGAGGGAGAGAGAGCAGGAGATAGGTCACCTCGAGATAGGGAAAATGGAGAGGTACGACGGCCCGCGCGCAAATGTTCGATCACGGTGAATTGGCCCAAAGTTTTCCGCGAAAGCTGAACCGCGCCTTGAACTCCTTTTAACAGCCACGGCTTAGGCGACCTTTCCAACGATTTTTTACAAAGGATTTTTATAGTATTTTCTTTTATGTATAATATATATACACCAAGGGTGTAAGTTAAAATTTGCAGGTTTCACTGTTAAATGTCACAAGCAATATAAACATACATTTTTATTATATCATTTCTATTGGCATTACACTTGAAAAATATACAAGTCCAATTCCGCCAAAGTAGTACGATCACAGTTGTTTATCTCAGGTAATATGACGGGTTTCGTTCCAAGTAAATCGTATTTGCGGCATTCCTTGCTTTTCTTATTTTATCAAAAGAAAAAAAAAACAGATTCCCTTGAAAATTAAGTACTTTCTCGGCATTCGAAAATCGGTAAATTTTTACTTTCGCACCGGTCTATATATGTATATATTAAAAATGTTGAAAGAATTTTTTACAACTATTTTATATTTTAACATCAGACGACATTAATAACCACTTTTTATCATTATATGATTCATATATGTATATTTTTGTACTTCTTTATGTTCCTAAAAGATATATAGTTATTGTACTACGATTTTCCATAAATAGAAAAACAAAAAATCAAACTAAACACCTAGGGAAAAAATAAAATTTAGCAAAATAGTATTGGAAACACTATTATATTAAATAATAATACTACAATAATTGAGTCCTTTTAGTAAAAACAGAGATGACACGATTATTCTTCGAAGTGCCGTTAGTCTTTAAAACTCTTTAATTAAAAAGCAAATGAAATTTATTCGAATGTTGTTTTTAATAAAAAAAAATACTTAAAAAACAAAAATACGATTTAGTTTGTTCCACTACAAACTTGATGAAACATAAATAAATTGGACGCAATATGAGACAAAAATTAATGAATGCACTTCGATAGTTGGAAAAATATTTGGCTTTATATACCTACGGCCAGTTCGGCGGTCAGACGATTTTATTTTCTATATTTTCTATATTTGTGCTGGAGAAAGCTATCGATAAAGTGAATTCATATTTATGCAACCATCAAAGTATCTTCATCCATTTTCATATTAATTTAGCATAGAGTCAGATATTGCCTATGCTTTTTAGTATTTATTCTTTATCGATTACTCCATAAATCGGTAGTTTTATTAAAGCAATAGAAAAGATGCGATCGGTACCGTCAAAATTATGGACATTATTAGTACGCATAAGTTATATAAATGTCGAGAAAAAAATATGAATATAACGAAAAAAGTGGATACATCCTATTTATACATGTATATGATATATAATTTTGAATAGGTTTCCTTTATTTCGTTAATCAATCGAAAAATTGAACGAATAATACTTGTAATACTATGATAGTAAACATGATCGTTTCGTAACAAGCAGTCAAAAATATATGAACATAAATGCATGTCTAAATTAAATAGTGAATATAGATTATTGAAAGTTCAATTAATAATATATAAAAAGCCAGGTATAATGCTCAACAATTTGATTAATTAAAAAGCAGAAACAGGTTACTGTATTTGCCTCCAATTTAACAAGATCAATCAGTTAATGTATTCAAAAAAGTTCGATTGGGATATCAATCGAACATTTCTCTTCATAATAAAATTTCACTTTATCATCATTGTAACTCGAAAAAAGCTTTTTTATTAGTAGTAATATGTGAATTTCAGCGCTATTGGTGCTATGATCTCCTGCTTTAAAAAAAATTTTATGGAACAAATTTAATGGAATTTTATGGATTTCCATGAAAAATGCGAAGTAAATAAAAACTTTTAAAAATAGACGAAAGCGGTTTATTTGTATTGAATGGATGAAAGGTAAAATTTTTCCAAGGCATGAATTTATTGAAATCTATAAAAATAATAACGTTTGTCGGAGTAATTTTATTCTAAATTTCTGAGGTACTGAACTGCTAGAGCTAAGTAATGTGGCGAAAAAATCTTGATATTTTTCATATCGCGTCACCATCGAATCAAAGAAAGCTGGAGAGTATTTGTCAGTTTGAAATTAAAATGAACGAAAGCCGTGATTTCACATTCCAACGCAAAGCAGCTTCGTTTTTAATAAATCTTGTATGTCTGTATCGAATAATATCTTTATTGATTTTAAAGGAGACCAGGTTTTGTTTTCACATCAGGTACGCGCAATAATTTAAACTTTACAAATCAGAATTTCTTTCCTATCCAATCGTTACGAATAATATTAAAATTACATGTTCCACGCTTCTGCCGTACCAGTCGGCCGGTCTTCTTCAGCCAGAAGGGGAAAAAATCCGCGAACGAAGAGCAGTAGAAAAGCAGGCACGGACTCCTTACCGACGCCGCGAGCCCCGCAAAAAATCGCCTCGAGGTGCAAGAGAAAGGAGCGATAGGACGAAAGATATATAAAAAGAAGCCTGGACGAGGGGCGAGGAATAGTACGAACACCGCGCCGGTCTTATTTTTTTACCCCGCGACCGACTGACTCCCTCCGCCGAGCTCGGGAACTCTCGAGAAATTTCAGAAACTGTCGGATGCGACTCGTCTCGCTTTCTCGGGGAGTCGCGGCTCCTCTTCGCCCCTTGCTACGCTTACTATGCTCCTTCTTTCGTTTCTCTCTCGTATCCTTTCCTGGAGCGGCATCGCGATACCGAGTCGTATCTGAGCGTGAGGTCCAATGAGAGCCGACAAAGAAAAGAAAAGAAAACCGGAAGAAAAAAACGGAAAAGAAAGACAAACGCGCGAAAAGGAAGGAAATTAAACAGACCACCGTCGCTGGTAGCGAAACGGCACGGCCGCACGGCGACTGCGGGTCCACTCCCTCTGTACTCTTGCCGTCTAAGCTCGTCTTTCGGCGCTTTGTCATCTATCCCGGGATAAAGCGACGGTCTTATCTCGAGCCGTTCGCTTTCTTTTGGGTAACAAGTAACAACTGCTGCTCGGGAACTCAGTCCGTGGCGCACAATTAAATGCGAAACTATAGGAATTTTTACGAATTCAAGTTTTGTATTCATATCATAGGATGTTCAAGGGAGTTAGTGAAAGAAAGAAATCAAGATGGAGAGAATCAAATCGTTGTAAAATCTATCATATTTAGTTTATGAGAAAAAGTTCCACTTAAATAAGAGATCATATATTTTAATTTAATAAATTAGCAAAACGTACAGAGGAAAAACTGAACATAAAAATGTTAATTTTCAATCACGAGTTAACATATATAATTATAATACATAATTATATCGGTTTGTTCGCTGTTAAAGTAAAAATCGCCGTTTAACTGGATAAAGTGTACAGTAAAAATATATGTTATATTGAGAATTATTTCAATGAAAAATAAAGTACTTTGATGAAATGGTTCATAAATTAACTATTTTAGAATTTCATATTATTTCGATGTAAATGATAAATTTGAGAGAAATACATTTTTTTCCAACACTTCTCGATTTCTCGACCAAGCCATTGTACGTCCAGAAAGAGATTTAAGAGGTAACCAAGGGCGAAACATAAAAACGGTAATTTTTTTTATTAGTTTAAATGCCTTTACAATTGGAACTATATTTTTTCAAAAAAAATTTCTGGCATCCCTGCATAAAGTAAACCTCGAAATTTGGCTTGATCGCTTGAGATATGCCAATGAGTGTGAGATATATCTATTAAAGTGTTGGCGAAAAATATATTGCTATTAGAATTATATTTTATTTATTTCGATGTATTTTGAAGTTTATAGAATTACATCTTTAACATTAACAATAACAATCTGAATTTGATTCCCATCATATGAAATTTTTCGTAGGTGCTTTAAACTCAGTGGCTGGTGTATTTTTCAGCACCGAAATAATCGAAATAATGCCTGTTACTGGTACTAATGCGTATATAAAAAACATTTGTATATCCCCTACTAGGTATTACAAAAATTTACCAAAGAAGATTCTTTATTTTCGCTCGTTCAAAACTTTGCAGTTATATAATAATTAGAATGCTTGTGTATAGTTTAATATTTATTCTTTATCTTAATAATAAATTATTTGTTTGAAAAATTGTAATTATACAAAAATACCGAATAGCCGATTAGAAGTGAATCTAAGTATAATGAAAGTTCAGTGAAATAGCCCTTAGATAATATGTCGAATATCAATATGTCCCAATATGTCGAATATGTCGAAATTTCAAGCAACACATCATCCTTAAAAAATTGTTGCACGCAATAATTTATCCGAGGTAAATCGTCGACCATAGGTTGCTTTAATAAAAATTTTGGTTTATAAATGAAGGAGTTCCTTTGACTTATTTAGAAGCGAAGATATACATTTTCAATATACAATTTACTTTTCGATGAAATCTAAATTTAATGCTGAAAAGACATTAAAGCAAAAAATAAACCAATAATATAGAGTAAAAATTAAAAACTATCTCTTTGTTTTGAATGCACTATTTCGAAACACGTTGCTCTTCTTTTTGTTTTTACAAAGTGCATATTAAAAAGGAAATGGATAGGAATGAATTCTCTTTCAATCGGATTAAGTACTGGTAATAATTTTGAAAAGATGAATACTTTAATCTAAAAACAATAATTGAAGAAGCTTTTCTGGTGCATTTAAATATTTTGTTTTCCGACTTTGCAGAAGATTGATTAAGAAAAGAATCTGTTCAAAATAATAATATTTTAACGGATTAATAATGGATGCACTGAATGCAATTCATAATAATATGTAATACTTAAAAAGTTACAAATTTCAAAAAAATATAAATGGAAAATAATTGAACTACTGATATTTGTTTAATGTGGCTTTATCGGCTTTTAAGTAATTTTACCCATGGGAGAGAAGAAATGCATATAATTGATTTATATATTCGTATTTTGAATTCAAAATACAACCGCGTACATGTGATAAATAATAAGAAGAAAAACATTCAAAGTATAATTTTATAATACATTTTATAGGAAACGATTTATATTGAGTCATTTTACATCAGAAAGTCTTATCTTTCTAATTTTTCTTATCTTACTATTAATTGTCATCAACAAAAATCATTAAATTATCATTAAATTTTTTAACAATTAACAGAAGCAATAATGTTAATATAACTATATTGAATTAGCGATTTATCGCTAGAAAAAAAAATTGGTCATTTTCTTAATTGATACCCGTGTAGAAATTTATTCTCGAATCTAACTAGTATCAGGTGAGTTTTCCTTATCAAATGTTCGGACCCAGAAGGGAAATCTAGTCTGATCCTAGATCTGATAGTGAAAACACGTATTTCTTTTTAACATCAATAAAAGATAAGCAAATCTGAATAAATTCGAGAAAGTAATAATTAATATAAGACGATTATTAGATGATTATAGGGAAATCTAACTCGGATCTGGCGAGTATTACCTATATGATGAAATCATCAGTAATACTGACTAGGATCTAGCCCGAACTAGGGATATACCCAGTATATTTCTGCACGGGTATTTTATAAAATTTTTAAATTTTATAGGAACAAAGTTTTCTCCTAATTTATCATCTGAGAATATAACCAAATCAACTGCAAAATGAAGATTTCAGCATGATATTGCGATTGTCTCCCGGTATAAAATACTGTCCAGCTTGTGTTTAGTTAGAAATCTTTCATAATGGAATTTATTCCCGTGCGCAAAACTCTCTCACGATGTAAACATCATAATGTAGAATGATAAAATAATTACGCTACTGTGTTGTATAAGCGCGCGAATTATGAAAATTGGGACTGAGGTAATTAACAGCACGAGCGATCTAAGATCGAGCTTAGTGAACTACATAATACATTACTATATAATAGTAACCGTAATAAAGTCATTTACATCATTTACGATTTTTGTCTCAGTCGGCGCCTCGATGCCCCGACCCAATCTTTGGTTTTATCTAAATCGTCCAACTTGGCGCATTATGTTTCGTTTAATCAAAACTTTCTATTCAATTTATAGCTCTTTATTTTTAAGTTGTAAATTTAACTATTTTTCGAGTAACGTACTTCGGGGCAATACTTCAGCGAATTCTAGCGATATATACGACTATGACCAATAAACGATATTGTATAACCAACGACCGAAAGAGACCCTCGATCACGTGCAGAGAGATAATCGTTCATCCTCGAAAAACAGTGACCCAGGCGCATACTACAGGCGATACGGCCATTATCTGGTACAAAAGAAGCTCAAATAATTCGACAGAGCGTCCAGATGACGTCCCTTAACGTCGTATATCTTTTTCACTATCTATTGCGGAGACAACGAAGTCACGCGTTAAAAAGAGATCCCGGATCTTTTCGACAATGAGCGATGAGCTTTCTCGTCAAAGAAAAACCGAGAATCAAGGATGCTCAAGAGAAAAAGCTGGCTTTATCGGCGTTGATCAGATCGAACTGTTTTTATTGACCCGTAACGTTTATATATATATATATATATATATATATATATATATATATATATATATATATATAGTGAGAGAGTGAAGGGGAAGAGAGAGAGAGAGAGAGAGAGAGAGAGAGAGAGAGGAGAGAGGAGAAAGTGTGCGGGCAGATAACTTCGTGCGTGCCTCGCTGTTACAAACCATTCCATTGAGCCATCCGAAGAAAATCCAACGACGAACCTCCTTCGAGCAGTCCATTAAATCTCCTTTGTCTTACAGCCGGCTTTAATTTACCGCGGCATTGCATTAAATTAGTATCGACGTTCGCGAACCTCTCTTTTGCGAAGTATATACCGGCTGAGGGGGGGGGGGAAGCAAAGTCGGTAGCAACCTCCGCCCTTCCTCTTCCACCCGCCCCTATCTGTGCGGGCTTACTCAATTTCTCGTATTAGTGATTCAAGAGAGAGAGAGAGAGAGAGAGAGAGAGAGAGAGAGAGAGAGAGGGATAGAGAGAGAGAGATAGAGACGTACGTTCTTGTTCAATCTTATCTGTTAATGTCAGGCAACGCGATGAACATGACGTTTGCCTAACTTACTACGCCGCCACCCCACTCCCTCTCTCTGTCTCTCCCGCACTTCTGGAGTTTCGTTTGTATTGTTTAGTAGCTCAGAAGTACAACTATATTTGCACAGTAATCGAACGTATGTAAATTCACACACACACACACACACACACACACAACACACAGTGTATATATATATATATATATATATATATATATATATATATATATATATGATTTCTTATAAAACGCGTAGCAGAAAGGAAGGGTGAAGAAATGAAAAATCATTGCTTGTTAAAAGTTACTTGTTTATCAATACTACATAGATTCAAAGATGTACTTGTCTTTTCATTTTGAGTTCTCGTTTATTATTTTTCTCGTTATAAGTTTCCGTTTTATATTGTTTTAAGAAACGGTAAGATGACTTTCTTTAGCGTGACGCTCGAAGGAGGCGCGTATAATGTAAGATTGCGGCTTTGCGAAAGAGAAAGCAATTTTAAAAGATTAGATCGCTTACATATCCTCCGAAATCAAGGGTCAAACTGAGGGATGGATTAAATGGAAAAGAATTGAAGTCGGCGTATTTACGATTGTTCTTGTTCCTGACGTACATCTGAGAGAGGCGAAATTATTATAAAAGTGGCCGCGCAAACTTTAATAAGACTTTAACGTCTTGCAGGAGTCCCGGTGCTTCTTTCAGCCAAGTGGGTAGGGAGGGATGGCCGCTGATAATATAAGAAACGAGAAGACAGCGGAGCGATAAAAGTAAGAATGGAGAAAGTTAAACAAAGAAAAGTCACAGGGAAAGTTGGGAAAATTTTTTTCTTCTTCCTTAAAGCAGGTGATTAATCTGTTCAGAATTTCTTATGCTTATAATCCTTCCTCTTAAGTATCTCACACGTGCCTACACACCTGATCTCGCTATTTTATCTTATAACCTTTATTAAATCTTTAAATTTTAATATTTATACAATGTATCTGTTTATACATAAAAAACAATCCATTAATCTACATGCTATAATGTGTGTATAATTTATGTATATTGATATCGTAGCATATGAAATTCGGTAAAAATAATGGATCGTAACACGGTGCTATCTATTACAAAGGTTAATGACCCAGCTCTTGTTAGTACAGAGCTCTACATCAATATATTTCTGATAGTAATTCGTATTGACGATCACTCACTTCAGTCTTCGGAATCCATGATATAATTTTATATTTTATAACAGCTTATAATATTTATACTGCCGTCAAATTATTAATTTAGTATTCAAGCATTAATTTGGTTAATAGATATTTTTTTTATATTCCTTACGGAAAATCTCGAAACTCTTCGAGCAGCTGAAGAGGCGATATCCTACGCCAACAATCGCAGCGTGCGTAGACAGGTGCGCCGTCTAATTACTCAGCATTGGAAAATAAATCGATCCTCGCTATCATAGTGTCTTATGAAGTCGCATTACGATGCCTCCGATGAAATATAGCAGATACAAAAGAGTCCCGACGAAGAATGCGATTCCGCATTTTTCATTATAAAACCTACATGTTCCCTCGAACAAATGTAAAAACGAATTTCATACTTATCGAAAAACGGATGCATTTCACTCGTTTGCGCCGAAAGTTAGGTAAAGTCGTATTTTGTATCGATTTGATATTGCGATGCACAATAAAATTATAAGTAGCCTTACGCCATTTTTGCCTGAAAACAAAAGAGTTCGATATTTTACGTTATTTTACATTTTATGTTACATTTTATGTCGTAATAAAAATTCATACAATTAATAAAATAAACATGTATTCTTACTCTTCGTTATAAAGTACCTTGATTAATCTACATGGAAATATATAATTATATGTTGTATAAAACTTTCGTTGACATCTCATCGCGGGCGGTTGCATAGATTCTTATACTCCCTCAAAAAATAATGTAAATCATATTATTAATCGCCGATCCCTGCAGCAACTCTATTAATTTTCACGGTGATTAAATGTATATAGTTCAAAACTTTTTTTACGCCTTTCCAATATGCTCAATAATAATTTTTATGATAATTCGTGCTGTACACCGTAAAGTTCGTGTATAATCGGCGCTTAGTTTTCGGGCCTTGAGGCGTGCCAGGAATTGTTATATAGATAAGGCTAAACTTGACTTCGAACGTTTCTTCGTGCGGGCTCGATCGCCGCGTCCTTCGAAGACTGCTATATAAGCTTCGCCCAAAGTCTGCCGGTGCTTAAAGGAAATTCACTGCTACGAGAGAGGCGGAACAAAATCGTTAGTTTTAAATTTGGATAATAGCAGAAAAGCAGAACGCTTAAGCAGTCGATAATGAAAAATTTAAACGACCACGGGGATAACGAAGGCGCGCGAGACTTTTTACTCGAGATAAAATTAAACAGGGTAAAAATATTTCCAATCGTATATGAAATAAGTGACTCCCTGTCTTATTATTTGAATTAAAAAGTGTCGGGAAACAGTCTTCTGGACGGTTAAACGAAATTGTATTCGAAGAAATACTATAGAATTTGACAACATAATAAATATATACCAACTATTTCTGGCGATGTAAATTTCGGCAAATGAATTTTTAAAAAGCAATATTCAAAACAATGTTACGAGAGTGAGAAATTATTCTCTTCAATTATATTAGCTTTTCCATATCGCGATAGTTCTTATTCGATCCCGTTCAACCCAATAGTAAATTGCGTATAACAACCCGATCAGAGCCAACGTCGTCACCCTCGCGCGCTTCGTCCCCAAATCCTGAAATCCCGTATGCGATGCCACGCTGCTCGCAGAAACGAATTTGCCCTTTTTCATATTACACTTGGCCGGCGTCGGGTCGCGCGGCGCGCCACCGACGAAACGGGCGTACCGGCCGTGCGCTCGACCAGCGCGGCGAGAGCGAGCGGCTTAATTAATACGCTCGGAAAGCGACCGCTCGGTCTTTCGATAATTACAAATCCCGATAAATGTCGAATGGACGGGTGCGAGCGCTCGCCCCGCGTACACGGGAACATTATTGCGCTCGTCGGCTTTCGACCGGGAAAATGAAAAATGTTTGCCCTTTTCGGCGCTTCTAATTAAGGGCTTGTTGTAATACTGCCCGGGCATCGGCAATAAAAATATGAGATTATTTTTCCGAAATTTCTCTTCGAAAATTCTAGGGTCAAACCAGAAGACAAATTTAGCCCTTTATTACGCACGGTATTATACGCGTCATTTCAGTTTAAACTTACATCGTTTTTTACGAACAATGGCACATCTAAAACCTCAATGGCATTCTATTAAGTATTATAAGAATTTTCTTTTATAGAGAATTTGATTTGTAATATTAGAAAAATTATTTATTTTTTTAAAGCAACTTATTTTTTATTTTTTCTTAATATGAAAAATAAATTTGCTTTTTCATTAATTGGTAAAAATTCATATAATGCTGTCAATTTAGGTGTAATAATTAAAATTTAATTATAAAATAATATCGTCTTTCATTTACTACAATTTTTTAAAACAAAATTTTTACAACTTAAAAAAAATTGCATCTTTTAAGTCACAGAAAATTTCTGAAACGTGCAAAGTTTCCTGGGTTTATCGATTAACATTTATGTTGAAGCAGAAGAAACTGTTCTTTATTTATAATAATTTGTTTATCGAAGAGCATAGGATCATATATCATTTATGAAAAATCGAAATATTACATATTAAAGTTTTTTTTCTTCAGTTGTAACAAATATAATAATTTAGCAATAATGAAAACCCTGTGCAATATTGCGTAGAGATGTAGTATTATTTAGATCCATCTAAGAGGTTACAATTAAAAATCATTCAGGCCTAAATTGCGGTCGATTTGTTGCACACCGATTTGAAAAATATATAGTTTTTTATATAAACACGTTCGACTTTTGAAAACATATTTATTATAAACAATCTTTTTTACCTGTAACGTATATTCCTTTACATACCGACATGCTTCTACATGTGAATTTGTGCCCTCAGTCACCTTCCAGAGTAGTACAAGGTTCTTCTAATCAGATTTTTCATTGATCATCGATTTTGGTCGGCGATTTCATCATTTCATTTATAATATAAAATCGTTTTTCTGTAATCTCAAGAATAACGATAATAATAATTAAACATCTATAAAGGATTTTTATATAATATCTAAAAATAGCTATTACTTGCATAAATTAGGAACTATTATGAATATCATTAATTTAATATAAGTATACATTATAATATCTAAATTCTAAAACATATATACTTATCCTAGTTTTATAATACCGAAACATATTCGTAAATGAAATTTCTATACATATATTTAAAATTTGTGCAATTTTTGCTCCATGACTATTAATCAAAAATCCACATTCGAATTATTAATTATATGAATAAAATGAGTAGAACTACGACATATAAAACACAAAAAAATCAGGCAAAAATTTTTATGTACAACTAAAGAAGTGCATTCCCCCATACAATTCCGTCTCTTTTTCTCCTCATAAAAAACTCAGGCCAAGCTTGGCTGTCTGTGTCTAAGCTGTACAGAGATTATGAACTGTTATTCTTTTTCGGAGAGGAGAATCAAACGATTGGGAATTCTGTGATTCGATGGCCGAGTTTCCGATTATAACGTAATTGCTTTTCCATAAATGTAGTTTTACATGCTGGTTTTTGTATAAAAGAAGCTGAAAAGTGCATCAGAGCATCCATTCGTCCGAATTCGATGGAAGTGACTAGTGTGAAGTATCTTTCTTAAACCGACTTAAACCTGAATGTGAGTGACTAGTGTGAAGCATCTTTCTTAAACCGTTTCTCTCTAGCGACTCTCAACCCATCGTTCTTGCAAACTCAAACGAATCAGAAAAGTAGCTAAAAGAGAATCGGGCTCTCAGTGCCGAAACTATCCAGCGATCGACAAAGCATCGTTTTTCTCTGCTCTGTAAGCTTATTCCTGTTTATCAACACCAGTTCTTCAATATAGCAGTATCTTCTGAGAGTGATACTTCACTTCTATAGTTACTCGGACTCAAGGTAATATATATATATATATATATATATATATATATATATATATATATATATATATATATATATATGGAATCTTTAGCCCATAGAGATTTTATCTACACCTATTTTCGAACTGCAATAATAAATTTACTCTCGAGTATCTACATTCGATTGCGCTTAAAATATTGTTTTTCTTTTTTTATTCCTGAATTTTCTGAACTTCTGGACGCCTACATAACTGAAATATCGCATAGAGTTTAGCGGCTGGGTAAAATTAAATTGTAAATCAGATCAATAAGCAGTGTTTATACCTAATTATAATACTAGTGTGTACGCCATATAGCATTTAGGCCCAATCCCTGCTGGTACACGAAAACCTCGCGAAATTATTCCATCACATGTCAAAGAATAGCAATGAACTCGAATACCAAACACATATATTCTGTTCACACATATAACTGTGGGAAGATTTGAATTAATTTCATTCAATTTATTGTATATATATATATATATATATATATATATATATATATATATATATATATACCAAGCTACATCATTTTTCAAATTCCAATCAATTTTCTGTTAACAAATGATCTGGATTTTCAAGAAACGTTAAAACAAAGCAGAAGAGATTATAAAAGTCATTTATAAAAACAACTTTAGTTATCCAGCAAAATTTTGTATTTATATAGTAAACAATTGGAATTCGCATCGTTTTCATTGGAAAAAATTTCGAACCAATTGATCATGAACAGCATTATTCTTTCTCGTATTTTGAACTGATTTAATCATATTATGGTTTTACTGATTGAGCAAAAAACTCTCCTGTTGTTAAAAATACTCTACGCGTGTAAATTATTGATAATTTTGATTAATCATGCTCTTTATCTGCATCTACACTACATTGTTGCGAAATTTCGAGCAATTTTTTTGAATCCTTTACACATGTTTTCAAAATTTCATTTATAATTTTTGAATGAATTCTTAAAAACATTCGAAACATTTCAAACGAAACTAAATACTTGCACTAAGTACTTACAATATTGTAAAATAGACGTAAATAAAGAGCATGATTATTTGAAACTTGCACTGATACAGTTTAATTTTAAGGTATAAACACCTTTAAACAAAGCATTTTTTACTTAATCGAGATAAAAGAGCAGCTGTCATCAATTTATGTACAAGATACATCCGCGGTGGTGCCCAACCAGATAGAACACCATCGCTAGCAGCAAATATCTTATTGCAATATGCCATATACAATGTATATATATATTTCTTGAGAATAATGCTTTAATCAAATATAGTTTCTTATTAAGTATTGCTTTCATGACAACTTCTTCGTCTTCGACGAGTTGAATGAACGCGAAAAGTAAAGATTCTATGTGATGAAGTACACTGATTCACTTATTAAGAATATATAGTTGGTTTCCAAAAAGTTAGAAAACTTTCGTTTTGACTTGACCTCGTTTCGTCAGATTCGATTAATGTGTGATTGCCTATAATACTTTAGTAAAATTATTATATATAAAAAATCCTTGGATCTAAGATTTTGAAGACGAAATATTATACTATTATGTCAAGTGCGTTAATATTTCAATATTAAATTTATTTGATTGCTATATTCAAATTCGATAAATGTTACATAATAATTTCTAAAATTTTATTTACATTGCTAATTAATAATATTTAATGATAAATATTACTAAATGATAACGAAAAACGATTTTTTTTTCGCCTTTAAAAAAGACAATTTGATTTCAATATTTCATTTATATTAAAACTGCTGATAATAGTACTTTAAATCCTTTATTACTATTTTATGACCGATTTATGTATTATGAAGTAAACTTCAAGCCATCCAATTTTTCAGAATAATATATTGCATTTAATTGTCATTTAACCGAACTAATAGGCTAATTTATTATAAAAAATATCTATCAGTTTCTGCACCGTATACATTAAATTTTTCATTTATAATTATATTATAACGAAATTATGAATCTCGTTCAATCCGGGCAATGTTCTTGACAAAAATGTCGTGTTTTTATTAGATATTTGATACGTCTTCTATCTTTATTATTCTATATATTAATTATAATGTGTTGACACATTTTGTATTACACTACAATTCTAAGATTCAAAACATATTCTAAGGAAAACGAATTCTTCGACTTCTTCAAATAGTAAAGTAATGTAACTATCATGTTAGCCAATTTTTAGAGCCAGAATAAGAAAATTATTTTTATTTATTCCAAAATTCGGAAAGTCTCGAAACTTTGTGTTTTGCATCTCTTAACGCCAATAATACGTACCGACGACCTCTAGGCGACCATTCACCCCCCCCCCCTTGTATCCTCGCTCAATTCTTCCGCATGCTCGAGCTCGCAAGGACCTTCCGGTTTTATGAGATCTGCGCACCTCCACTCTCCGGAGGTGCCGAGAAACAGCAGCTTCTGGTCTTGGCGACCGAGCCTCCGCAACGCGAGCTTTTTATCTCCCGTTTGATTTATGCGCGCGCGCGCCGCATTCGTGAGATTAATTTAACGGCTTGTGGTGGTGGAGGAGAGGGCGAGGCAAGCGATGGTGCCGGTGGGGATGGGGTGGAAGATCGAAAGGGTGTATCCAGGGGCTCGGACGACAGCAGTGGCCGGGCACGCCGAGCGATTCGTCGATGAGGATTTTAAAAGGAGGAAGCCGGCGCTGCGGAAGGGCGTTGATCTCTGACGGAGAAGATAATCCCGTGTACGTATTTTTGACAGTGACTTATGTTGCTGACATATTGTTAATATGTGCTTACTAAATTGAGTGTCTTTTGTAAATGGAGTGACTTTATATAAATTTGTTTACAATACGCTTTTAATAACTATTTTTTTATATTTTAGGTTTTATTTTTATTATATTTAAGATCAGTCAATTTCATAATATAAGATTGTTTTTTATTGTCTGAGAATTCTAGTTCTATTTCACACATAATGTATCAATGTGCAAATTTGAGTTTTATACAACATTTGATTAATTTAATATTCTATGTAATTTTCCTTGTATTTTATACAAATTGACGAGTATGCGTTAAGCTTGATAGACATGTAAATTTTAATTGGTTGATATGTTAACTTTAACATTAAGTTGAATATGCCTTTCCTTCATAGAAATTATATTAATTATAATATGTTATTGGATTATATACAGGCACTATTTCCACTACATACATTGAAATATTTTTAATTCATATTTTTAAGCGCGCATTTCTATATGCCTCAATTATGAACTTGATTGATATGTAATCTCTGCAATTTGAATCCCAAAATTTCGGCACAAAGCCGCATCGCGTTCGAATAAAAATTACTTTTAGCCGGTTATAATGAAGAAATGTAATCCAAAGCAGAGATGTGAAAAATATCGGATATTCCGAAACGTTGAGGTAATATAACGTGGGTTTTTAAATGAATTTGAAGGATAAGCTATATTGTATTTTACATTAAATATATGGAAGTAGTTTAATCATAAGAAATAAGTAATCCGGACAGAATTCTAGTTATAGGTCTGCATAAAGGGTGCACATTTGATATACGTTTTACGTGCCGTGCTGTGAAAATCGCAAATTTTCCGGATATCAGTAATTATCCGATTTCCCAAATAGGTGGTCGAATATACTTTTTATAGAAAAATTTCGAGGTTTTGGAAATACGCAAGATTGTTACGATTCCAATAACCAGATGTCCATGCTATGTCGCCAAATTCTAGGATTTTATTTAAAAACCCGTTTTCACCGATTTTCGTTAAAGTCAATCGTATCCTGGCTTTGTGAAAATCTCGAGAATTTCGAAAGAAATTGACGAGTTCGGTTTATCATCTCGGTCTCCTCGACTATCACGCTGCGCTAGACTTTGGACTGCGATCTGTCTGCGATCAGTGACTGTAGCTTACCTACCGTAATTTGTCCCTGGGCGAATAGACCTCGAGTCTGTTTAAACCTGTTGTACAAACGCTGATAGAATCATTGTTTTCTCGTTTTTGTTCAGATATATATATATATATATATATATATCATTTTGCATTTAAATTTAGTCAAATATTATAATAAAATCTGTTACATTCGATACGTTTATTTTATTTTATTTGAATAGAACAAACAACGCAGAGCGATGTTTCTTGTCCGCAACCTCTTCGCAAGCTCCAATTTCGACGAGAAGTATCTAATTGAAGTTTTTGTAAATATCAAATTCTTTTCTTCTTCCGGCGATCAAGGGATGTATGATATTGTAGAAGTGTATTGCAAATGTATGTTTCTTGTGTTCTTGTGACTTGATCGTTAAGTTATAATTTATTCGTAAAAAACTTAATAAGATCGTTAAACTCAATAAGATGTGAGGGATATATAGTGTTATATTTTTGATGCGCATTTTTATGATAATTGCATATTTTTGAATTTAAAAATGTAGATATTAATTATATAATGTTATTACATTCACAGCTCTATTCATAATAATTTTTTAAACAATCATTTTTATATTTAGTTTTAAGAAAAAAGTTTTTTTATACTTAGTTTTCACGTTTCGTTAGATATCTATTTTTAATTTCATTAATTAATTGAACCAATCGAACTGTAGTTTAATTAAATAAAATTCATTTTAAAATTAAATTAGCCATTATAATTGCAGTTCAATAAAATATGGCAGATTTATCTTAGCGTATATAGTTTGGAAATAACATTCGATAAAACATTCTGGCAATTATCGTCACTTTATTTAATTTAAATAATATTCTAATTATATTCTCAAATGTTTAAATACCCGAATATATTAATGCAATATCAGCTCTAATCAGTAATTTAATTTTCTGAACAATTTGTTAAAGAATTTTAAGCATTTATCAAAAATCTTATGTATATATATATATATATATATATATATATATATATATATATATATATATGTATATATGTAAATATATATACATATACATATATAAATGTATTGTCAGAATACAAATTAACAACTACAATAAAATACTTTTCTACGTGTAGAGATAAAAACCTTTTTTTTTAATGGTACGCGTCCATGAACTTTTATTATAAGAAAGAAGGAAGGACTTAAAGTAGATTTAAAAAAACAGTTAATACATAATAAATTAAAGAGCATATTGAGTGAGTCGTCTTTCTTTGTATGTATTCTAGCTTACTAAAGAGCTCGAGAGAAATAAAGAATAATTTGATGCATTGTCCTTGGTCCGAAGCGATGAACCGATTGAATCGATCACGAAGCGTCTCCGTAGTCGAGAAATATTTGAAACTGTAACTATTGATTTTAATTATTAATCGGTGACAAATGTTAAAATATTACATTTAGATTCTTAACGAAGGTTATATACTTTTATGTAAACATAATTAAACGATAATTTTTATCTGCTTTTTCCTATTGCAACAATATCTCTAGAGGCGTCTATAGCCCCCCCCCCCGCTACAAAACAAGAACGAAAGAAATTAAGAATTGACAACACCTTTAATTAAACTACACCGCGAGACGAAGGAATGAAACGGCAGTAGACAATCATAAAGAAGAAACCGGGAAAGCATCGGGACCGTAAAACACTTGGACGGCGAGACACCTTAACCCGCGATTAATCTTAATTACAGCGGGCCCACTATAGAAGAGGTATAGAGGTGAGTACTAAATTTCGTATGCGCCAGAAGCTGCTTTCCTAGGCGCGCATTGGGACAGCGCTTGCGCTAAGCTACACACACACACACACACACACACACACACATATATATATATATATATATATATATACTCCGTTTTATAGGCGGCCGTGATTCAAATTCCGAGGATTCGAACCGAAGTGCATTGCGTCCCCTGTTGGCATAGGCTAGGTGGACTTATTCATACACACACACACACACACACACACACACACACACACACACACGCGCGCGCGCGCGCACACGCACACACACACATATATATATATATATATATATATATTTACACATAAATAAGCTGGAGATGCGGTCTATTATTTTCTTACGTATGTAAGGTCGTGACATATACTCCCTCCGTATGCAGTGATGAGCGACAGTTGACAATTCCTTATCTGCGCAAAGTTTGATCGCAATTACATATACTTAAACATCCTCCTGAAATAACACCCACTGAAAGCTACTCCAAGCGCAAATTTATATTCCCCTAAAGATAATTGTACATGTATCTTGTACATTTGAATATCTTTATATGATTACTCTAGAACTGTTTTATATACCTTCTTGTTTTTTTTTTTTTTTTATTTAAGCTTTATTAACTTCATATGAAGCTATTTAGCTGTACATTCATTGTGTTCGCATTCACAAATACGTACGAAAATTCCATTATTTTATATTTGTAGATTACAACTTTGCAAATAATTATACAGAATTTTACATACGAAAGATTTTATATTAACTACCATATATCTCACTCTAGTCGGAAGGTACATATGCATGTTTTGGAGCTGCTTGATAAGAGTTTCAATTTGTTTATCATACAATGAGCATTGCCATAATCCATGGTCAAGATCTTGCTCATATGAGTTACCGATACAGGTCTGTCGATCAATAATCTGAATTCGAGCAAGTGAAACTGCAAGATTATAATGATTTTCTCTACATCTCTTCATTGTGACTAGGGCAGGTCTTGGAAGATTGCAGTAAGAAAACCAGGGTTTAGAGGTGGATTTCAAAAATATTTAAATTATTCAGCACATTTATACCGGCTCTGTTCTATGATTTTATTTATAGTGATGAATTTGGTATCTCTTAGATTTTGGAGGGCACTGAGGGAATCAGTGAGTACGATTACATTATGGTTGGTATTTTTTAGCGCTGTATAGTTATACGAAGTACATGTGTAATGTACATGTGTTAGTAAACAAACTACATGTAAATTATTACAGCGGTGCTTATATCAAAAAATGCTTTATTTATTTCTTAAGTGATGAAAGTATTTTTACTTAATTTACGAAAAAAGTAAACGATTTGTAGAATAAAAGTAGCGTTACTGACTATAACATCATTTTTCTTAAAAATAGTAACCCCAAACCTGGATATGCTGATGAAAATAAGTCTGGTACTGATAATTTGAACTGGTGGATTATATTTGATATTTGAAAAATTCATATTGCCATTACCAATGGACTAGCTAGTTTTGAAAATGCCTGCTTAGATTTCTCAGTGTGTTACCACTTTTCTTTGTTAAGGTCTATTATGAGAACGATAAAAAATTAAAATGGTAGTGTTATAACAACGGGGGCAGTTGAATAGACTCGGTCATATTCTCATCCATACCCCCCCCCTCTTTTTCTCATATTTCAAATTTCATATCTGAATGGATCGCCGACTTTAATTTATTTTCTGTTACCACGCTATTCTTCCTAGAGTGACATAGCCTATCTCACTCGGAGTTGGTTGATAAGGCATTTAAAAAATCTAAGAAATCAAAACGATTGGTTGGTATACGGCTGCTTGTACGCACGCCTTCGCGTGTGTGTAATATATTTGTGCGACGTATCACGGCATTACTGATAAATCGCTGAGCAACGACTGCGAGATGCACGTGCGTATTCAAATTTCGAGCATTGATCAATGGGGCGTACTCGGACCTATCTTGGAGAGTTGATTTATGTGCTGTGATTGCGTTTGTTTCTTCATGCGAATGATTTCTCAATGTACGTGATGCACAATAGTGTCTTTCTCAATCAATACATTTATTTCCATGGTTGAAAACTGTTTCCTATTTGAATTTTATGCTACGGTATCAATATTTGCACGTTTAAGTCCCAATATTTATTTTTTAAGAAGCTGTTAGCTTGAAGAAAGGTTACGCAAAATTCTCAATTTAATTTCCATTATGATAGTGAACATGTTATATATGAATAATATAATATTATTATATCATGATATATATATATATATATATATATATATATATATATATATCATGATATAATAATTTTATAGTAGATCTTATGCTTTAAAAGAACAAGATGCCCTCTATTATTTTAACAGAATTACACTAGTAAAGTTTCCACGTAAAAAGTATGCGACCATATTTTTTTATTACCATTTATTACCATCGTCTATATGTTCACGGAGGAAAAAAATTTTTTAGTCGTTTCACAGTCGTCAGATGCTCCATATAGGAATACGATCAAAAAAGGGTTCCCTGTTCCTTCACCTATGAACTTTATCAGGAGATCGACGGTAGGCTGTAGGGGACGGGGGAAGAAAATGTACTTGTCAAATATATCACAGCGAGATACTGAATGTTACATTTCACCGACAGAGATTGAGAGAGAGAGAGAGAGAGAGAGAGAGAGAGAGAGAGAGAGTGAGAGAGATTGCTTGATTGACAGGAAGGTTTATTGAGCTTTGAAGTGGAACCCTGTATAGCTAACAATATTTACAAAAGAATGATACAATAAATTTAAATCTAAGCTTTCAACTTAATAATAAAAATGAGCAAAACAAATATCAGAGTTGTTAACACTAGAACAAGTACTCATTTACCCTATTCATTCAAAGCAACTAGGAGGAAAAAAGTATCTCTTTTTGAGAATATTATTCTTTTAGAGAATATTTTCAGGTAAAATTGACAAAATTTCTAAAAAGTTTATGAGGCGGGAGGAGTAATAAATAAAGGAAAAATAAAGCCACTTAGTACAGAATTTACGAAGATGAATAATTGGTCGAATTAATCTACAAGATGAACGTTCAAGAATGTGTAATTGAGCTAAGTGGAAGGAGTAGCTGTAGCCAGAGTGCGGAAATCTAGGATATCAGAAAATAAATCTCGTCTATAAGCAGCAGATAACCATTCGAGTTTAAGACGATATGATGTGAAATATTACCGGTGATAAACATTTTCAAAAACGAATGCACACAAGCATTTTCAAGAACTTGCAGATTTTTATTCAAGTTTTCTAGACACTTCTAAGTTGACACAGATGCACTCCAAATAAGCTGCAATAAAACCTAGATTATAAAAATATATGGAAATAAATATACAATAAAAATAAAATTGAAAACTTGTGAGTGGTTATAATAAGTATAGCATACCGTAGCATTTATTATACGATAAATTGAATGTGCTCCTTCCAACTTAGAATTAGAGAAACTAAGTCATAGATTGCAGCTAAAGTAAGATGTAATATACATTTGAAAGAGGTGAAGTAGTACTTCATCAATATCGTATTGATTTGGTAGTGGGTAAATAAATATAATAATAACATAATTATCAGTTTATTCTGGTACGTTCAATAGCCTGATCGGGGATGTATTCTGGTGAGCCGCTTTTGAGCCGCGACTTAGAAATATTTAAGATCTTAGCTATATAGTTATTTTTGACTGTATATAATGTATTTGAAACCAAGCTTCGAATAGTTTTGTAATTTTATACCACCATTAGGGAAATTTAAAATATGCGCTCCCGTGAAAGCAGAGTTACGCGACTGGATAAATTTCAATTGAGATTCAGGGTTTATACTTATGTGGTATCATTATTTTTGATAAATGGCTATTAAAATCAATAGCATCAAGAAGCGATGATGTGAAAGTAGACGCAAGAGTATCAGAGTGGAAAAATTAAGCTTAAAAATTACAGATAAGTGAGTAAGAGTAAGAAGAGGTAGTGAAATAAATTGGCTGAAAAATTTTGAAATAAATTTATCTTAATTTACTAGATCGAACTTACTTGTCAGAAATGCTTTTTTAACTTTACTGAATAATCTTACTGAAAGAAATGATCGCCTAACTTTACTGGATGGTCGGGAATTATTTATTGACAGTGATAGTTCAATTCCATCATGACTGGCTTTAAAAGAAGTTTTAGATGTATTGTAAAATAATTTGGAATCGTTAACGTTAATAATGAAAGGATCACTCCATGTGCGGTATAATTGGCCCAAAACGTAGCATAATGAAGGAAAAACCAGATGTATATGATCAATGAACCTAGTATTTATAAAATTGATCATCAGCAAGTTTCTTTATATCGTAGTAAATTATGTGACAATTGTGATTTATAAACAGTAATTAGTTCAACTAAGTTGTTGGAAAACTCAGATGCAAAGGAGGCAGCAGCCTACCGAAAAGCTACAGAAAATAAAAAACAATTACGGTTAAACTTAGTTTCAGGTATAAAATATTTAGGAGACTTTGTAAATAATTGTTAAGACTTACTGATGTTCTGAATTTTGGGACAATACAGAATATATGCACCAATTCTTTTACCAAGTGATCTAGCTTATAAAACTTTTGGACTGGAATAGTGAGAATATTAGCATGGTCATTAGGAATCATCAATTTTTCTGTAACACCAACTACATCAAAATTTAGAAGGATGGAATAGGATTCTAATAGATGGATGGAAATTCAGAGAAAGAGGGAGAGATTGAAGAGAAAGGTTAGGATCCAAGCGCAGCATATTTCGCAATATCTAAGCCGTGTAGCAGTGCGCACTTCTAGAGCTTTTCAAATAATCGCCCTGCAGTTATATACCGAATGCAGTGCCATCGAAGTTCCGTCCGATTCCACGCGGCACATCTCCAGATTCAAGGGAATCGAAATGGAGCGAGCCTCCGACAAGCCCGTCTTCTTCCTTTCTATATACTTCATCCTTTCATCGGTCACGCTATATATATACACGGACCCACTGAACTCCAATCGGGCGGGTGCGAGAGAGTGGCCCACGTCCGAGGATTTTATTGCGTCTATAAAAATGTCGGGATGACGGAATAAAACCGATATGATTGATTTTTTCTCTCGCTCTTTCTTTTTTTTTTTAAATGCTCACGTACGTGAAATTGATAAAGGAGTTGATGGAAAATCGAAGGGGAAGAATGACCGATGGGACTGTATATGACGTTACGATGATACGAGAATGATCGGCTACATATTGGTAAAATTAGTGTCCTGTTCATTTTTGGTATCTTAAACTAAGACACAACATTATGAGATCCTTGACTGAGATTAATTTTCATTCGGTGTCTTATCTGATGGATCGTTGAGAAATGTTGATCAGTGAAACAACGACATCGCAAACAATTTTATTTATGATAAAATTATTTAAACGTGCGGTATTTTTCTACACTGATCATTCCGAAGAAGAAACATTTGCGAGGTGTGAAAATTATTCGTTGCGTGTAAAGTGATTGGTTTCGGCATTCAAAAGGCAGGAGAGATTTATGTCCCTTTAAATTTTGTACAAGACACGCTTGTATCATAAATTTATAAATCCAAGAAATATACGTGCTAAAAGATAATAAATATTCATTTATTTGTGTGTAAAGATTAATAATACACTTGTTTATCATACGATACATGCATAAGATATATTAAGGAAATTGATATTAAAATTTATTATTCTTCTTTATAATTTTGGATAAATAAGCCTGATTAAAAAAAATTTTTTTAATTTTTTTTTAATTCTCGGTATATATTAAAATATTCATCTTTAAATACTACTTGAAAATGAATTGAATATCTGGTAGAAATGCATTCTATTTTTAAGGTATAAACAAGGTATTTTCGAATGAAGATACCTAGTAACAAACTATATTTGTTCGGTAGTAAATAGGAAAACATTTAACGTTTTTTACGGTCATTCCGTCCGATTTATAGTTACATTTTTTAAGCTATTTTTTAGGTATTTAATAGCTATAATAGTTAGTTTGGAGTAAATATATTTTACGTTTCCAATAAAGTTACCTTGAAACGAGGTATGATTAAACTTTATCTTAAAACAAGGTTAAGCGAGGTATAACATATAACCTAGCTAAAAAATTGATATCGTTATTATGCTTTCGTTATTATGATTTATAAAAATTTATTGACTTTAAAATCATGATTTCAATTAATTAATTATAAATGTTTATGAAGTTCATTTCGAAAATTTTGAATTAACTTGTACGTTGGTTCTATATACCTTATACATCTACATACATATACAACACATTGACAATAGCTTACACATTCATATACAATATATGTTATACTTATGTGAAGTTATAATCGGGCTTATATACTATCCAAGATAATGTTTTACCACTTGCGGATAAGGCAAACCATCAGATATGTCGTATGAACACTCTCGATAAATTCAAGTTATGAATTATAGTTATTAACTCAGCATGATTTTTAATTTAACAAATTTATTTTATTTTATAAAATTTCAAAAATGTCAAATATTATTTATTTTATAAATAAATAGGATAGAATTACTAACTAACAACTAATAATTGAAGCCGGTATAAGACATCAAAGAATAGAATTTTTTAATTAATTGCTTCATGTGAAATTTTAGATATTAAATAATAAAAGAAAATATTTTCAAAACTAATTTATTACGTATAATTTTTAAGATGACAATCGAACGATAAGCAGACTTTATTATTACTTTGTAATTTTTTTAAATTATTAGTTTCCATATCTTATGATTTTTCTTTTATTAAATCAGCAATATAATGTTATAATATTATACAAATATTAATTGTTAAATAAATTGCTCATTTACTAAGCAGAAAAAAGGTTAAAAACAACCTAGTTTCTACCTAGTTTCTACCTAGTTTTTAACTAGTTTTTAAACCTAGTTTCTACCTTTTCTTAATTTTATTGACAACGTTCACAGTTTGCATTCTAAGATTTACCTTGTTTCTAGCCACAATGATTGATTCTATTTTTACTACCTAGTAACTACTTTCCAGCCTATTCAAAATTGTTAGATTTCTACTAGGGATTTACAGTGAAATATAGTAACATTTCAAATATGTCATCGTATCTTTTCAATTTATAGATATATTCCTTATATATTTTACTGTAAAGTATAGTAATTTTCTTAGTGTTCTTTTCTTGCACGCGTGAATGTAGTTTCTATAGATTTTGACGGTCAGCATCATTTATATAGTCTTGTATATATGGCCTCTATATGGCCTCAAATTCTAACACTTACGTCGGTGACGTATTGACACTCATAATCAAAATATGTAACTGTATACCTATCCATATAAAATAATTCAACATTCCTGTGTAAGTTTATATTTCAGATCGTGAGACATTTTTCATCATCAGAATAATGCGGGGAAATTACAATTGATGACATTGTTGAAGTGTCTATTTCTCGTATAATTACATATTTAGGTCAGTGTACTTCGTCAGGTGGCTATGTTAAATTGTTCATAAACTCAAGTGTCATAAATTGACTGCATTAGTATATAACGAAATTTCATATGTATTTTAGAAGTGCATACGATTTATTATGAGTAAGGACGTACACATTACTATAATATACGTTTGATTATCCATAAGGTGCTTAAAAAAATATGCGTTAATTAGGAAATGGCAATAACGAAATTAAATTGTAAGAAAAGGATCTTAGGCATAGAAAGTGTAGAAATTTGAGAAGAATGAAAATCTAAATCAACTAAAGTAATAAAAATTATTGCAATGAAATGTAGTGCCGCTTAAGTTTATTTTCCACACACAACTACGATTAAGATTTAAGATTTTTAAAAATTAGAATACCGCCTTAGTAAAAATCACCATGTTTTAGTAAAAATCTCCTATTAGAAAAATTGAAATTTGAGACACGCTATATGATTAAAAGAAACATCTTATACAAATACAGCATTCAATCTTCATCTCAGCAAGTAGTTATACGTAAAAGTTATAGTATTATTCTCAATTACCTGCTGTTTTTGATTTTTTTTGTTACCCTCAGTCTATACAATTTTCATACATTGTTCGTAGACGTTAGTAGAGAAAAAAAATAAAACTCCTTTGAAAATTTATTCCAGATAAAAGCGAACTGTAATTTCCGGAAACTTCCCGCAACAGCCACAAACTCTTCAATGAAATAAAAACTAGAGGTACTTTAACAACTTAAATTTATCTTACAAGGATCAATTGGACTATATTTAAGCATGGCTATAGAGTTTCGGCTTCTCCGTTTCCTTGTTGGCCTTTATTTCGATCATAATAAAAAGTTTTATTTTCCGCCGAACGACCCGACGTGCAGCGGCAGCAACGAAAAATTTCGCTGGGCTGACACGCGAACAAGCCTGTCCACCTTTGTTAGTCTCCATAAATCCAGTTACGTGTGTCTGAAATCGCGTTCTCGTCTCCAAAAAAAAATAATAATAATAACGGATGTCCTGTATTGTCTTTGGACAAGTAAAGTGAATTTTGTATTTTCCGTTACTGCGAACCCTTCTAGTGCGTAACTCGAAAGTATTGGTGAATCGGAGAAAAAGAAAAAACAATACAAAAGATTTTACTATCGGATATTATATTTATTTTAAAAGGTAATGAGATTGTTGATAAAGAATTTGAAAACAAATGATCGCCGCGAAATATGAAAAGTATTTCTACGAATCATATTAATTAACTCTTTTTTGAAAGACCTGAAATATTTATTTGTTGAAATTTTGAAAAGGTAGAGTACGGAAACTTATGGATCTATTTTCATTTTTTTAGACATATTTTTTTCTTATAACAGATTCTAGCTGGGCGAAATTCCCCATCTTCGTTTTTACATCAAGAGCGACAAATTTTTTTTTGTTGGGACGATCGTCAGCGAATAATTAAGAACGAGATTTTTTCATTTTAATTTATTTCTGGAAGGATGTAACAATTTATCTGACAACCAGGGTATTTTCTCAATATCCAAAAAGAAAATTATTTTATTAGGGTGCCATTAGCGAATAATCTACAGTAAAATATCTAATGTTATCGTATTTTTCAATCATAGAAATTCATAAAACTTTTTGTAAATTTTAAAATAAAAATTTTGAGTGTTTAATAAATAGTAAATTTTGCTATCGATCGTATTTGTAAATAATTATATTTTATCTATTTGTGAGCATCCGTAACAAGCTATCTCTTGTCATGGTGCCCAGTGGTAATGGATCTAGTATTGGGATTCCTAGTCGTGACGTCATAACAGCCAAGAGTAGGGTAATTTACAAATAGATAAGCAAGGTTCCTGTTATTTTTTTTTGATAATTTAGCAGCGTATGAATATAAAATAAAGGTATGAATCAGCGATATTTATTTATTTACAAATTTGTCACCTTCAAACCTCAAATTTGCGAAATAATCCCCACGAAATTTCGAGTGCGATTTTTAATAAAGGGAAAATTTTAGGCATAATTTCTTTTTTTAAAGCAGAATTAAGTAAGAAATTCAAGCATAGTGTATCAGTTCTTTTGCACCTGAACAGGTTCGTTAATAATCTTCAGCACTTCTCTTACCACAAAATATTACATGATCGGCGTCTAAAACACGTTTGCCTTTAATAAAATTACGACACGAAGGTGTCAAATTTGTAAATAAATAAATATCGCTGATTGATACCTTGATTTTATATTTATACGCTGTTAAATTATTAAAAAAGTAGTACGAACCCTGTTTTTCTGTTTATAAATTACGCTACTCTGAGCTCCATCTTGGCAGTTATGACGTCGCGACCACCAATCCCAATAGCCTTAACTTTTTTTTATTTTTGGATTAATCAAGCGGTAATGAAGAAATAATTAATGATTATTTCTGGGTCTGATACAATTGAAAATGGATGACAAGCAAAGTCCGGGGCGATATTTAGAAGGCATTTAGAAAATTTCTGTTTTTTGATCTGTGAAGGACACGGTTTCTATTTGTGCGTCTACATATAGTTTTTTCAGCAGTCGTCATTTAAATTTTTTTTTTTTTTTTTTATGTTATTTAACGTCGCTCTATTTATGCTTCCAAATACCGGTGCTAATCAACGACGGAGGTCTACGATGTGTTTGTAAACAAAGCACATGTAAATTATTACAGCGGTGCTTGTGTCAATCGGCCGAGACCGGGATTTGAACTCGGATCACTAAGTTACTAGTCCTTCGCTCTAGCGATCGATCCATCCTAGGCCTCTCATATTAATTAAATCAATATGCAATTCGTATGTATTTGATAATTTACACAAACTTCATCTGTAGATTGAAAATACATGGTCTGTTCCTTTTTTTTTTATTTTGAATTGTTTGTCCAATTGAGACGCGAAAAAGTGCTTCATTAATGATTTTAATATGAATCAATATTATTTATGTAAAATATACAACCTGATAAGAATTGTTAAAGGTACAAGGAGACTCTAAAATTTTATTTCTCTAAAAGTGTAAACATGAATATAAACAAGCAATAGTAATATTCGAAAAAATATTTGTAGAGTGCAAAGAGCACAATTTTCATATCATAAATTAAATGTTCATCTCTCTCACTTGTATTATTCCGATATAAAAATTATTCTAATCATAATAAAAATAAAATTGTGCTATATGTAGCTATTCTATAATTGTTTAGATCAAATATTTTACATTAAAAATTATTATAAATGATCCAGAATATGTAAAATTCATTTGCTATTATAATTGACAAATATCTAATAAATATTTAATTTACAATTTCAGATAATAATCAGTTCTTTAAAATTAATCTGCGACAAAACATGAACTATGATGCTTAATATGAACTTTCTAATAATTAGTAGCTCATGGTATATAATGGAAAGTTTTAGGATTGTGCATTACATAACGTATTTGAGTTATACTTCCTGTAATGCTTTAATCACAAATATTTATATTAACCACAATGACATATGCGATAACAGTTCATATTTGTAAATTTCGATTGACAGCAAAAATTTTTTTGATTGGCTTCAAAATTCCTCGGATAGACGTTATCGCTGAAAATATAACTGTTAAGTCATTCACTATTACGGCAAAGATATCGATTGGAAATTTTAACTTTGACCGAGGTAATAAGTTTGAGCATGAAATTTTCCATTAAAATATGTAGTCACATTTTTTCACACAAAAATTTATACATATTTCCTGCAGACTATTTGAACATCCAAGTTTTTACTTACAAAAGATAGGAGTTCTATAATCTCTCGACAATATTTTGGAATTTTTCTTAATTCGCATCCCCATCTATACACTCCTCAAGATGTTTTTGCCATTTCCCTACCTTCAGGATTTGAGATCCATGTCACTTTACATATAGCTTGAACGGGAATGAATTTTGAATAACGATATATGTTTTTGAACGTACATTGCCACCGATATGCTCGCGTTCGAACAGTTTATTGTCATCAAAGCAACTTTATCGCGCGAATCGAAAGTTTACCGCTCAGAACGGCCTCGTTTTCGCGTCAAGTGTTCAATTTGCATAAGAGGCGTAATTCGCGCTTCCTCGTCGACGTCTTGATTCCCGCGAAATTCCATCCGGTGAGATTTAGCACGGATCCGACACAATCCGACGCCCGTGACCCGACCGCACGCGAGACGCGGCCGCTTGACGGATTGAAGGCGCTATTCTTCCTCCCCCCCCCCCTCAAATTGCTCGGCCGATGGAAAATTCCTCCTCATCGATTTAACTCGGACGACTTTTGGCAATCAGCTGTGCAAGTTCATTATTCGTAGCCCAGAAAATTTCTGATCCATTATCCTTGCAAATGATGGATAGACGACCTTTTCGATGAAGGGGGGGGGGCAGTATAAGTGCATAGCCGCATAATTTCGAAACTTTCGGTCTAGAACTATCTGCATGGATCTGTGAATTGCCCGTATTGCCAAGCACGTGAATAAAATGGCCCCGTCTCTTTCTACGCGTGTTTCTTTTTTTTTTTTGTTTTTTTTTTGTTTTGTTTTGTTTTTTTTTTTTTTTTTGACAAGATAAGGTCGTAATTTTGGTAAGAAACCTTGATCACAGAATGCGGACTAAATAGCTTTTGTCAGAAAGTTACCGAGCTCAAGGATAGATTTTTTGGACTCGATACAGAGAATTATATATACTAAATATTAATTTATTAAATAAGGACATAGCAGTATTTAAACTTACTATACGATTTTTTCGATAAAAACTTTTATCGCAGTTGAACTACTTCGATAATACAATTTATAATCAGATCTGATATTTAGTTAGATGTAAAATAATCCTTTCCATATAGTATATTATTATTATACAATTTGTACATATAAGTTGCAGAGAATTCTGATTTAACATTGAACGCGCCCAAAGATTTACTTTTTATTGTGATTGATATCTATCAGTTTATTTAAAATCGGTATGATTTATATATATATATATATATATATATATATATATATATATATATATATATATATACATTTAGTGTACTAGATTTTTCTAATCAAAGTTGCAATTTATTCATGAATTACATATTCATAACTTTTTTTCAAAATAGGTAATTTTAATATCAAACTGAAAAAGCTGGTGAAATAAGATAAAATTTTGGGTCAAATGAGGGCTAATGTATCATAAGAATAGCTTTCAAATAATTACACAAATTATATTATTTTAGATATCAATTTTCCAAGTCTTTAACCATCATAGGGACGACAAAATTACACAAATTTTAAAGATTATACAAATATTGATAAAATTTTATAACTAATATTAAAGCATGGTGAAGTGTGTATATATTATCATTTGTATAATAGACATAATGCCATTATATAAATGTATATAAATTAAGATTTGAATAACCCACCTGTTTCTTCATTTTAGCTTTTGAATTAATTTCCTCGATCAATGCGCCTGGTATATTTAAAGCACAATACATCTAACCTACATACATACATCAAGAATCTGTAGTGTAGGCATCGGCTTTTAGTAAAACATGGCTCGTTATAAATTCGCTTTCCTCTTATTTACTATTTGTAACGTTCTTTTAATACACTGTGGTAAGCGATCTGTATTAAGATTTCACTTCATATCGAATACGTTAAAGTTATATTCTAAGTTTCTCACATAATTAGACGCTGCTGACAACTACTGGGTTCTTATACAAATCATCTCACTGTTTAACAATTTCAATTTTTATTAAAACATTTTCAACGAAGTTAATGAAGCATTAAAGCAAATTACAGTAAATCAGTTGCTTTTCAATTGCCATAGCTTGAATTTAACATTTACGGATTTGAAATTATTCCAGTATTTGATTCCTCGGTAATTGAGGAAAAACTGAATATATATATGAAATTTTTGAAAAATTACTCCGCACAATTTTAGAATCCTTACTTCACTGGCGCGTTAACGACACCCATGCGCATTTACATCATATATCAGGCAATTATGACATACACATATTACCTTATTATATTATCCCAATATTTTTTTAATATATTACGATACCGATATGCAACTAAATCAGCAAACATTAATTGCACAGATTAGCAACAAAAATAAATATGATAATATACGTTGTTGTCTTCATTTAAAATCACTATTTAAATCTATACCTCAGTTTTTCTCAGTCGTCTATTTCGAAATGAATATATATATATATATATATATATATATATATATATATATATATATATATATATATATTAATAGTAATAGATTATACTACATTTATTTCTATAAAAATCTAAATTTTTCTGAATAAATTAATCTTAAGTAATATCATTCTTATTTTATTATGTTCTTCTGTAAAATTTGGTAAATTTAAGTGTATCAATAAGAATACGGAAAACATTTCCACCTGCTTTATATGCCGTCTTTTTTCCATTTCGACGCAGCTTCGCCGCTCAGCGAGGAAGGCATCGTGGGGGGTTCGATCGTGTACAGAGGGACGTACAAGTATCAGGTCTCGATTCAAACGAAGAACGAAATAATCACGGACTTCCAGCACGTCTGCGGCGGCGGCATCCTCGCAAGTTTCTACGTACTGTCGGTCGCCCACTGCTTCGTGGATTACACCAGCCAAGCGAAGAGCGGAATATTTTCCGTGGTCGCCGGCACGATAGACTTGAAGTCGAGCCGCAAGGTCCAAATATTGGTCGAGTTCATTTATATACCGCGATTCGAGCCCACGTTCAGATACTACGATATCGCGGTGCTTAAGGTGAGATTCCAGTTAGTTCTTTTCGCCGCGCTAAGTAATAGATATTTCTATAGAATTAGAATTATTAATTTCATAACTATTTATCGGATTTAGAATGCCATTTGCATATTCAATTTGACAAGTACATAAGTTCATCGGTGAAACGAAATCGTCTAAATGGAAGAAAATTTTTTCTCAATTAATTCTGCTTCTATTTTTATTTCTTATGACGAAAAACAAGAATTACACTCTTAATTTTTTATTATGCTTTTACTATACTAATTTCTTCAGTAAATATACTTTTTTTAATTTAAAATTCTTCCTGAAATTTGACAAAATATACCAGAACTGAAAAATAACGATGTAAAGGAGATTCACATTTTCTTTCTATACGAATACGTTCAATTGTTCCGTTGAACCCCTTCTGTTAAAATCCATCAGTCTATTTATCAAAAAGTTTAACTGCCTTGAAATCATAAAGACATGTTATCTAATTTTTATACGTGTGAAATTTAGTCGAAATAATGTTGAAAAATATTATTTCACAACGAAATGCTCGCGTAAATTCATAAATTCTTTAAATTATTCGAATATATCGATAGAAATAAAGTCGGTGTTAATTGAAAATAGCTACCAATAGTCTGGTAATAGATGCAAAAACTAGTCTTAGGATGAGAAGTAAACACAAGATTACTATCCTTACTAGCTAAACTCAAAGATCGCATAAATTTGACATTTTGACACGTTGAAATGAAGGTATTTTCAAATTTCGACTCAATTATAGATGTAATTTCATTATACGAAATGGAGAAACTATCTTTCATTTTCAAAGGACAAACATTTGTTGCACATTTTATTACATTGATATTATATTATATTATATCGTAATATTATTATTAATAGAGGTTTTGTTTGAATTAATTACTATTTTAGTTTAGTTTTAGCAACAAAAAAATTTTTTTTTTCTTAAATATTTTATTGATTTAAATCAATACTTCGTGTAAAAATTTATTTAAATTTAACGATTGTTCTCATAGTGTATTTGGTAATGTCAGAACAGTTAGAATTAAAATATATATTTTATGCAATACATATGTGAAAAAGTAATGTATATTTACAGCTCCAAAAAGGTTTGGATCTCTCTAGTTTTATTTTTTCCCAATTGTCGTTGCCGTCCGAAAATAATTTGTACCTCGAGGCTCTGGCCACGTTTTCCGGATTCGGAAGTGACTGGGTCAGGACTTACCAGGATCCGGCGACTGGTTACGATCAACGAATAGAGGCGGCCTCCATATCCTTCATGAAATCCGTCACGGTTAAAATCAAGACGAACACGGATTGCTTCAGTCATCGAATGGGGCCGCTGACCAATAGCCAAATGTGCGGCTCGACGATTATCGAGTACCCGGGGCAAAAATGGGGCATCTGCTTAGTAAGTATGAATTCTCGATATATAACAAATATCTCATTGCTAATTTAGGTAATTCGACAAAGGAAAGCACGAAAGTCGGCATACTTTTCGCAATGATAATTTCTAAAGGCAAAAATATCTTACTTGACTTGACAACTGACATTAATGATTCGTGATACTTATTTCTATGTTTTAACCGTGAAGCTCATACACAGTATTGCAATGATATTTGTAAAAGTAAAATAGTAAAATTTTGCCGAAAAATGATTATTACATATTTGTCGAAAAAGGCATGCGTTTAATTATAGGATTAATGAGAGACGACGTAATTCTGAAATCGTCCTCGCTTGAAATACTCTCTTGCGATATTAATCCTTTTACCGACGAATCGTTTGTTTTACTTTAATCCCCCATGCTATACATATACACATGCAGATTTAAGTTTTTTTTTTTTACCGAATTTCCAGGGCGACGACGGTGGCCCGCTCGTCATCGACGGCGTCGTCGTGGGCGTCGCTAGTAAAAGCCCAGCCGACTGCAAGGATTACGCAACGGGCTCGGCGTACACGAGGGTCTCCGTATTCCTCACCTTCATTTTAAACGTGCTGAGCGGACAGCACCTCGATCAATACATAAAAGTGGTTCCGGAAATTCGAACCAACAATAGCTTTAACGTGTATTAATGAGCATTTGTGATAATTAAGGTCCCGTAAATTTCCATCAGTGGACATCGCGACACTCTTTTAAAACAGTGTAAACTTCACTGTCGAAGTGGTAAATTGTCGACCGTTTAGCCAATGAAAATCAAAGTCACACTGCGCAAACAATGAAGTATTTATTAATTTACCAGTGAAAATTTTACTGCTTTGAAACGTTTGGGTGATTTTCACAGATTCAAATTTAAAAAGTATATATGTTTGTTTGTATATTTATATACGTGTTCGTACTCACGGAGTAGCACGAAATATTTTCTATATGTTAAGTTTTAATGTTGAAAAACTCGTGAATGGAGTCAATGTTCCTATTTGAGCGCGAAACCGTCTGCCAAACCTTTCGATATAATTATCTTCAGGTCTACTATCTTAATGGATCACGTGTACAGTTCGCAAATATTACAGAAAATAGGTCCGAAATATGTTGGCGGAATTATACGTTTAAATGAAATATTTTTTTTTTTTTTATTAAAAAAGATATTTCTATATCCTTCTAATACTATGTTAATTTTACATCGTCGCTCTAATACATAAGAACGCAAAGATTCACGACCAGTTATTATATAAAAAATCGACCTTCGGGTCAATGACTTTATCGAATTGTTGAATTGTGATTAGTAAATTATATATACATATATATATATATATATATATATATATATATATATATATATATATGATTATAAATTTTAGAATATTATAGCCTAATGTATTCATATATCAATAAATAACAAATAATGAAAATTATTCTTATAATGCGTGATAAATTTTTCGAAATAGAAATTCTACTTTTGTAAAGGTTCATTCTACTGTAACATTCTGTATTAAAATTTTATAATATAATACAAATACACGAATTTGTATAAACATATTTGTAGTTTTTCCAAGTGCTTACATTCGTCTCTTCATTGTTCACTATGTCATTACTTATTTAGTTAACTTTCAGCAAGTTAACAGTGAATCGTTCATGATATATAGCTTATGCATACACAATCATATTTAATCAGAATGAAATGGAAAAAACTTTAAATTGAAGTTTAATTCAATTTTTTTTACTGAATCCTTATTATGATGTCAAGAGAATAAAAATATTAAATATTCGTGTATAGTTTTCAAGTCAATTTTTTTCCTAACAATTTTCAAAGAAACGAATCTCTAATTGCTATATTGATAATATCATTCCTCGCTCTTATACAATCCATTACACAGTTTCTTAAACTTTCTCAACTGGGACGGCGCAAAACAATTATTCACATAGATCAGATGATACTTACACATTATCTGTATTTTAAATAAACACCTTTATCTTTGATGTTATCGAATTTAGAATTATCGAAATTATACAAGACAAATCCACAACTCTATCTATATAACATAACTCTTGATTGTGAATTCCCCTTAATGCGTGTTAAAATTAATATTTACTATAACGAATATCGAAATGGCACGCGCGAGTCGATTGGACCAATAACCCCCTAACCCCCTAATTAAGCAAGTTAATTATTGCATAAATAATCGCGGTGGAAAGGAGGGCAGCGCGGCGGTAAGCTGTGTAACGTCAGAGACGGAAGGACGGAGAATTAACGTGGAGTATTGACAATCATGACGGTATTCGTCGAGCCGCGCTGTACTTGTCGGTGAACGATGCGAGGGAGGGAGTAATGCAGGTATCAGCAATAACTCAAAAAGTAAATTATTCCCTCCGCCTGCCCGTCGTTAACAGGGATTCGAACAAAATTACAATTAAATTAAAAGGGGACATTAATGGCTCTATGTTTTCAGATAATTATATGTATATTTATAAATATATCTAATGTATCTGTAACAAGTATAATAATCAATGCACACTAAATATTTATTTTGAATATCACAGCTCAAGCTGTGTAGCAGCTTGATCAATAAATAGAAAATGTCGGAATTTCGAGAAAGAAATTCATTATATATCGGATTGGAGTATTAAAAAGTACAAAAGGAAGCGTTATAACTGTACAAATGTATAAGTCTACATTTAAATATAATTTTCTTATTTTCTTCTATTTTCAGCGTTTTATTAATATCACCATTATTGTTTAACAATATTATCTATTCAAGAAATTATTAGTTAAAAAAAAATATAAACTAAAATACTACATTTTTTCTATCAAATAGTTGTTTTTTGGTAATACTTATTTCTTAATTAAAAATTTCTTTATTTAAATTTTTAAAGATAACGAATTTGCAATTTAAATTTAAAGCAATTCGGAACTTGAATATTATTTTAATGTATTATACTTGAAACATTCTCATTTAGAAAAACAGATTGATTCGGTGCTTATTTGGATATCAGCGCGTATCTACGATTTGCCTATAGAAACTATGTTTTACAGTACTACTCTTTTTTCTTAGCTCGAAACTTACATAACTAAAGCTATATCGTAAGAAGATACACACAGAATTGAACCAGCATTGTGATAGTAAAGCGTGGAAAGCTTATAGCCAAAACTTTTAGGACAGATAAAGATTAGAAAAAGCCGATACGGAGTAATCGATGTCTGAAAACTGCTCAAAATTTTTACCTGTGACATATTTCATACAGATTTGGGCACCAAATTTTTGAGATCACAACCTCCCGAAGATTTTCGAATATGATACAATACCCGAACTATGAACAAAGCCGTAATTACATCCCAGTGATTGCAGCGAATGATTAACTTCACTGATCGTCCGAGATCTGGTTCCGACACAATTCGCAAAATCGTTGTCAAGTTGAAATTAGTTACGAACTTACGTTACGAATTACGTTACGTTACGAACGTCTTAGTTACGAATCGCATGCGGATTCTTTTTCGAATACTAATCTTGCAAATACGACGAGTCGAATATTCGCTGAATCTCGGACCCGGTTGATATCGGAGAAAGTCTCTGGTAAAATATTTACAACGAAAGATGGTTACATAATACCTACTGACTGAAGAAATATACGGAAAAGAAAATTAGCGATTAGTTAAATTTCAGTTATCGAATCAATTTAATGCTCAAAACATTGTGTTGGAAAATATTAATTGTATCGCATGCTCATTATTATATTTATAATGATTTATAATTATCAGTTGATACTAAATAATTGAAATTTTTAATCGGTTCTCTATACAGCCTATAAATACCTCAGCATTTTATTTAATTAGGTGATTTGGCCACCATGTTCAAGTAGTTAAATACTGCATATATATATATATATATATATATATATATATATATATATATATTTATATTTATAAATTATACACAATCGATTCTTATGAAATATATAATATAACATAATTCAGAAATGAATAAAACAGCTGGTAAAGAAAATCACAAAAATGGCAGATGCGAAGAAAATAAAGTTTTTGAGTAACAATCCAGCTGTATAAGTAACCAATATACTATACAAACGGAAGGAATACAAATAATCAGTCATTGATCCGGTGTTATAGCCATGAAGTTTCCGATGACAAAGTAATAGCATTCCCAATATAAAATATCTTATAACGTCAATTGTGCCTCCGTATGTGTGTGTGCACACGCGTGCGCGTGCGTGCGGGTGTGTATGTGTGAGTCTATATATTTTAATAAAAAGAAAAATATTTAGTTAATTTAGTTAATATTTAATTAATAATAGTATTATGTATCAAGATATTTATAATAATATAACGCAATAAAATAAGAAATAACACGTATCCTATGTCAGAGATAAGATACATCATCAAATAACAAAATAAATGTGCAATAAAATTACTATAAAATAACATACTATGAAGATCACAGTAATTTCAGTCCCTTATCAATATTGCAGTCTATTTCCAGGAACACTAGATAAAAGTCATAATATGTACGAAACATAATATAATACAAATATATAAGAGTTAATCATAATATCAGTCAATAATTTGAAAACCATTCACTCACTCTCTTTCGTACACTTAGGCCAGTCACCCCTTAAGTATAATTACTCTTAACAATCCAAAATAGATGTATACGAGACGATAAGTAATAAATAAATTTACAAACACTATTATTATATAAAAATTAACTAAATGAAGTTCATAGAGATAATCTCTTACAGCTGACTTCAACTTGAAGTTAATCAAGTAAGAGCATGGTCGATTTTACTGACAGGTAAAAATAAGATTTTTCTCTAATTCTTTCGCGATACGATAGAGAGAAGCTTTGTCCTTGATGCATTGTCAATAAAGATTCAGTTGTCGTTGATCTTTTGGAAGAGAATCATGTTAAACGCGATGAATACTAAGTACGCGTCGTGCTACGAGGCTGTATTCCTTTACATCCACCCGTGAAATTAATTAAATGAACTAAAATTAACAAATTATTTTATTTTAATTACCTTATCGTTCAACGTTTCAAGATAAACTGATATTACGTTTCTATGGAACTATTATTCTTTTTTTTAATTTGTTGTGCCACGAAGTTACTGCCAAACTCTCTCTAAAAACATCAAAATTTCAATCGCTTCTCTATCTCCGACTCGAGAAAGCACCTCGCCAATGTTCTCAGCACACATTTATTGCACAGAAATTTGAAATGTATTACTTTTCTATACTATAGTTTGCAATGACCGTAAACCTCACAAGATAAAACATACATGGTCAATTTTTTATTCTTTCCCATGTTGGAAAGATCTGCGGGTGTTTATAATTTATATATATATATATCTCGCAACGAAGGTTCGGCCAAAAAATAAGTATCCTTTTTCTCTACGTTGCCTCTTAAATCAAGGGCCGGGTTAAATTAAACTGGGGATCACCCAGGTCTAAGTAAAGCTCGGTCTTGGTCGATGCTTTAACATCGCCAGACACGCTAAGGCATCCATGCCACAGTACACAGCATAAACGTGACTGCGCATAGTTTGACCAAAGTATTGCTTTTATTGTTAAATTATTAGCCTCTGTTAACTGAAAAACATGGGACAAAGCGACTCGCTTGAGCGCATGAGAATATTGATAGAGATTTTGAAAATGTTACTTTTATTGGTGATGTATTTATGATTGTATTTATGTTCTATATGGGCACGTTGTGTCCTCACGCGAGCCTGCTCAACTTCTACCAATAGGCTTGTTCAGTGGATCTTATAACACGGAATAAAAGTGTATCTTTGGGACTGCATCTCAAAACAGGAATTCCGCACTTTGCACCTCTTTATTGACAACCTAAATGCTGCGAAAATGATAAAAATTTATAAAAAGACTTTACTGCCATCTGTAAAACGGTTCATTAGAAAAAATAAAGATTGGATTCTGCAGGAGGACAACGATCCAAAAAACCGCAGCAAGGTCTGTACTGAGTGGAAGACTCAATCTGGCATAGCTACATGGGATTGGTCGACGCAAACCCTATTGAAAATGTGTGGGGATCTATTAAACAGAAGCTTCGTGGAACTAGTATGGTGGCCAAATCACCTAACTAGTAATACGCCGCCAAATTAGTAGAAAGCATGCCTTAGAGATTCCAGGCAATTACCGACGCCGGTGGTGACTGGATATATTATTGAGCGAATTGCATCATCGTTTTAATGTATAATATATATATATATATATATATATATATATATATATATATATATGTGTGTGTGTGTGTGTGAAAGTTTCATGAAATAAATTTTTTTATAAATGAACATGACCACGCTCTTACTTGACAGAATGTACTCAGAACATTCGAATGGGTTGCCTTCCGTCTCTAGAAAAATAAATCTAGCCTTTTGCTTCATTTCTGAGACCATATTTTGTTTTTTTATCCAAAAAATTATTGATGTAGCAGTAGAATAACGGACTGTTGTAAAATTTCACATAAAACTTGGAATAACGGCAACTGTTATTTATCATTTATTGGAACAAGTATATAGTAATTAATATTTATCGCATTCAGGTGTACTTAAGTGGAGTTAAACGTTTTCAAGATGGCCGGAAAGATATTGAAGATTATTCACGCTCGGCTCACCCTACCACCTCCAAAACGGACGAAAAGAACGAAAAAGTTTATAATCTTGTTCGATCTGACTGTCGATTAAGTATTCGGGCGATTGCTAAATCTGTAGGAATGGACCAATAACGTCTGCGGTAAATTTTACATGAAAATTTTAACGCTCGAAAAGTTAATGCAAAACAGGTGCCTAAAATCGAGACATTCTGCAATTTTCATCAAAAGGTCTCCAGCCAAATACAACATCCTTGTGTTAGACCATCCACCTTCTTCTCTAGATCTTGCACTGTACGGCTTCTATTTAAATCTGCATGAGAAGGAACAAAATTTGAATCTGTTAAATTTGTGGAAGAAAAAAACTGCTTGTGTCTTACATAAATTAGCAGAAAAAGATCCCGAGCACTGTTTCGAATCAGGAAAGATTCGGATGGAGCTACGTAGGAATGAAAGGGAGGATATATATTGAAGGTAATAATAAATAAATATATATATAATATCAAAATAAAATAATTTATATTACCAGTCTCGTTATTTAATAACCACACTTTATTTTCGGTTGAATGGTATGCGTTTAATGCGGTCACTCAAATTCTGCCCAACCTTGGCCCTTTCTCTTTCGTTCTAATAGCCTTAAAATGGATATTCTCTTCTTTGATGAAAGAGTGTAGTCAGTAATTAATTCCTGGAAACGCCGTCTTGAGTTGAGACTACTCTTGGAGATCCCCAGTGACCAAATCTTGTATGGTTACTCTTTTGGTTATATATTTATCGCATATTTTAAGTACTTGATCCAGCAAATACCAAACAAATTCTCTATTCTGATGACCTATAAATTTATGCGGATAGTGATCTCCTACGTTCAGTTAGGATAAGAATTGATTATATTCTCGCGCGCTCCTTTAGCAGTGACAGAATAACTGAGCTCCTGCCTCATTGATGCTGAAAGATGGAAAAGCTTGCCTCTCTCTCTCTTTCTCTCTCTCTCTCTCTCTCTCTCTCTCTCTCTCTCTCTGTCTTTGTATTTGCTCGATAAACCACACATGCTTCTGTTTTTGCCCGTGGATTTTATATCTTGTAATCATTCTTTTAAGTTTTAATTTTGCAGGTAGCTCTATTTTCGAGTAGCCGATGCAGTAAAGGATTATTCCGAATGACTTAAAGATTTTCAGTCCCAAAAATGTAACGGTTCACCTGTGCACCTGCTCTTTGTATATTTCTATTGCAATGAGACATATTGAAGAATTGGTAATCTGTTGCCGAAATTCTCTGGGACTGACTTATTGCTCCAATATTATTACATGAGCACTCTCCAATTGAAAACTACGGTAATCTACGAGTTCATCGACTGTACCTGATGCTAATTGATTTTTACTGCCTTTGATATACAGCTGCTGAATTGTCTACCATGCAAGTGTCTATATATTTAATGTAAAAATCGTCCGTGATAGATTGACAGCTATCTTGCGCCAGTGAATTATTTACATTAGAACTTGTTTATTTTTGAGTGTCAATGTCTCCGTATCATGTTGTTAATTGAAGACTACCAGCTCTTTTTTTATGTATTCGTCATTATAGACTAAATATTAATTTATTAAAATTATTTTAGTATCTTTATTTTAATTTTATATTACTTTCTTTTATATTAATTTTTTCTATAATTTTTAATGAAATCTTGTTGACGCGACCGTCGTCATATCTTAGATCTAAAATCATGGAACTGACATTGGTATTTTACGAAAAATCTTTAATTATTTTATATATTATTTGTTTATATATTATTTTATATTATATATATATATATATATATATATATATATATATATATAACTTTAAGAGTTTATAGAAATATTTTACAAAAATTTTCATCTAAAAATCATGAAGCGCAAGGATCGGGGATATATAAAGATGCACATTGTATATAAAATTATCCTTTCAGAAATCACAAACCGATCTGACATTTGCAGCTTCTATACGTAGAAATAATGGAAACCAACTTCAGGACTTTATTTGAATTTTTTTTTTTAAAATATAGCATACATTTTTACTAAATTGGTGGGTTTACTCTAAAATCTTATACTTTAAATTAAGTAACTCAGACTATATTGATTGCAATTTATATCGAACTTACTCAGTTTACATTTTACCTTCTAAACTATAGTTTGAAAATGGATTTCAGAAAAAATATCCATTGCTAAAATCGTTAAACATGCATAATTTAATTGTTCAATTAATGTTATCATTCCCGTCCCTCAACTGAATTGTTAAAATACTATTTCAATCTATTTTCTCCTTTAAAATATTTTATTCAAACATTTTTTAGAAAGTTGGTGTCTATCAGATTAGAAGTTATGAAATATTTTCCAGCGCAAGTTATGCAGCGCGCGACCCATAGTGCACGTCCCGTAGAACTCGGCAAATTCAGTTTCCTCATTCGCTTATCTAAAAAATTAATTTTATAAAAATGTTGTACTATATTAAAGAAACAGTTATTAAGCGCGCGCCAAAAGTATCCGATGCTATATATTTTCCATTTTTAATATTCATTATATTACGCGATGGCTTGAATATGTTTATTGATTAGGTTGGTTAAAATCCGTAGGATGATAAAAGGCTCCAATTTTCAAAATTAGCTGAGCCAATCACTTGCAAAAATAGTTTTCCTATTACTGTGGGATTGAGAAGTATATCGTACGTCCTCTGCTCGCACGCAGCATAACTTTTACTCGAAAATATTTAATAACTTTTGATTTAGTTGAGGCGACTTCTTTTTTAACAATGGTTTTTCTAGATGAAACATTATATTATTTAACACATCCAATTTAAATTTGTAGCGAGCACATTGCAATAATTTAGACGATTAAGTTTTTTAAAATTAAATTTCAAGGTTAACATAACAAATTATAAAAACAGTAAAGTTCGACAAAGATACATTTAATGTAGTTCTGGATAATCAATTTCAAGTACGACGATTTGAATGTAAGCTAACAATTTTTTGAAAAATTCATGGGTGTATATATACGAAAAAAAATTGTCTGTCGAAAACCTAAAATAGGCATTCATGAATCATATCATATCATACTAATTTATAAAGACAAATCGGCTTTTTGTTTGTACACGATAAGCAAAAAACTAATGAACCGATTACACTGAAATTTGACAGAATAGATTCTATATTACCTTCGGAAGGACATAGGCTATGTTTTTATTGGAAATCATTGTCTATTCATCAATAAATTAACTTAACGGTTTTAGCAGTCAGTTTCACAAGCGGCTAGTAGATGGCGTCTTGAATCACGAATATCAACTCAAAGTAGTCCGCCAGATCAGTTAGTTAATACCAAGCCAGCTCAGTTGAATGGTCATATCCAACTTTGGGATTCGTATCCTGATGAAGGTGTGACGTTAGTCGGTATTCTCCTTTTGGTTCTTCAGGTTAATCTGACAATACTCTCACACCTTATGGATATCTTTTGATTTTTATAAATTTGATTTTCTCATATTTGGGAAAATCTCTCTCTCTCTCTCAGTCTCTCTTTCACTGTATTCTCTTCTAAAATGTTTGTGTATGACAAATTATACTGAACATATAATTTGTCATGACAAATTATGTTTTTGTTTTTATACGTTATATTAATTTCAAGAGTGACATAGGCTATGTTTTTTTTAGTTTGAACAAAAGAAATGATGTCAAAATAGAGTTTTTTTTTTCAAAATAAGTTTGTATTGTTATTTCATCATACATCAATTCTTTATCTCGAATCACTGTGAACAAAGAGCTTCATTGAGCTCAATATCATCTTCGCCGGAATTTATGTTTATCGAACAGAATCGGCGCGCATGGAGTGGTGTACTGCCACTAATATAAACAAAGGTTTTATGACTAACATTTGGTAAAGCAGTTTATATAACAATTATATTTAGTTCTAGATTTTATTTCATTTTTATTTCTTTTAGCTAGTATATGTATATTAAAATTCTGCTTTTTCATTATTTCTTTTTTTTTAATAGTGAATAATTTATTAATTAATTTCATTAATTTTGCAAAAATAAACGAAAAATAAAGTTTTATTTTAAATACAATCGGTATTGAATAAAAATGGCTCCTACATTTTTCAGAAAACTGTCAACATTACACGCCTCTCCATTAGCTGAACTTCAATTATCTACACTATTGGTTGCGAGAAAAGGAACGAAATAGTTTTAATTTATATATTATTAAGTTTCGAATAGAAGCACTTGAAAAACGGTGGGCCGAGGCCCGAAACACATATGAGGCAATTGTTCGTGAGGGTATTGCGGAGGATTCTAATGTAACAGAAGGCGTGCTCGTTCGGTTGCAGGAATTGTATGAGTAAAACGTCGATTTTTTCTGAACTCTTCAATGTGAATTAGAGATCGCCGCTTAATCAACAGTGCACGCGTCGTCATCGTGTGCATTTCTACCAGGGTCGTTTTTTTAACACAGAACTCAATGAAATATAGTAATATTTTTAATTAGTTTTCCAAAAAAATGGCATATTGCAATTCATTGTACCTGTATACTAGTATATTTTATTCTTGAATGATTTAAATTGAATAATAAATTATAATTTGATTCATATATTCATTAATTAGGAAGTTCTTCGAAAGAACGTAAGATTCAGGTACTTTAATCAAGGTGGCTTTCTGATCTCGAACAACCAGATAGACTTTTTAATATAGCCTTCAAATATATAAACTAACTTTTTAACAAATAATATTTTTACTTACATCATTAATTTGCGTAATTTAAATAAATTTCTAAACTATTCTTCATATATTCATTTGCTTTGAATTTTTTTAGAAGTGTAATAAGTATTCCGCTCAACTTTTGCTCAACAAGTCTGCTTTCGCTCTCTATGTACAAATGTAAGAAAATTATTATTATTATTATTATTAACAAATTAAATTTAGTTCCACAAAATTTAAAACATGGTTATATCTTAAACTCAACCATCGCTAGCTCCAAGACTGTTATAAAATATGCAATCCGAATTGCAGTAGATCACCACCTGGAAATCAAAGTTAATCATAAGTATAAGGTTCATAGCTAAATGAGCGAGGATAGTCGAGCTATTTGCTGAACCAAGCAGGCTCTGCCCTCCTTTATCAGTAAATTAGGTACGTTAGGGAAGAACAAGGAGGAGGAACAAGCACAGGGAAGACAGGGATGAATCTGAAGAAGAAACCAAGAAACCAGCCGTGTGTATGCACACAAACGCTATAAAATAAGTAATATAATTTATTAATATATGTAATAATATTTATAAATATACATAATCTGGAAAAAATTTTACATGTAAATTTGTAGTGTTATTTTTAGTTTAGTGGACTTTTAAATTTACATATAAATTATAAAATTAATTGTGAATAAAAACTGTTTTTTCTAAATATATATAATTTTTTTATTCATTAAATAAATATGAAAAATAATAAAAAAGTAGAATTTTAATTTATTGACAGCCTAGCGGTTTCACCCACAAAAAATGCCTGCAATATATGTCGATATATTGTGCATTGCCGATGCACGTATAAATATACGTGCAGATTTCGCGCTTATTATGCCGATGCAATTGTGCGCGAAATCGATGCGCTTATTGTATGGTACGTATATATACGTATGAATATAATTTTCTTTATACAAACTAAAAAAACATACCCTCCTTATGTCACTTATAAAGTTAATATAACGTATAAATAGAAAAGAATCATTTGTCATCACAAATTACGTTCTTTATGATTTGGCATATACAACCATTTTATAAAAGAGGAAGACGGAGGAATAGAGAGGAAAGAAGAGAGAAAAAGAGAAATAAGAGAAAATAAAATTTACAAAAATCAAAAGATATCCATAAGGTCTGAGAGTATTGTCAGATTAACCTGAAGAACCAAAAGGAGAATACCGACTAACGTCACACCTACATCAGGATACGAATCCCAAAGTTGGATATGACCATTCAACTGAGCTGACCTGGTATTAACTAACTGACCTGGCGGACTACTTTGAGTTGATATTCGTGATTCAAGACGCCACCTACTAGCCGCTTCTGAAACTGACTGCTAAAACCGTTAAGTTACTTTATTGATGAATAGAAAATGATTTCCAATAAAAACATAGCCTATGTCCTTCCGAAGGTAATATAGAATCTATTCTGTCAAATTTCAGTGTAATCGGTTCATTAGTTTTTTGCTTATCGTGTACAAACAAAAACACGATTTGTCTTTATAAATTAGTATGATATGATATGGTATGCGACAACATGATATATATATATAATACATCGCCTCTTCCGCATAAACAGGCAATATCCAGCGTCCGCTTTTACTTTAATTTCAATCGGCACCAATGCTATATATATATATACACTTTTTAAATACGGTTTCTACTGAGAAATATTGTATTGGCATGTACGGGCGGTTGAATACGATATCCGATTGCCTCAGGACGATTTCTACTGGAGTTTTGTGTTCGGAAGATGCGATATTACTGTAAAAGAATTGACCATATATTACAGTTTTTGAAAACGATATTTTAACCGCGGTGCATTATACAAAATTAACTTGAAATAACAAAATTTACTGATTGAAATATACATGTATTGGGCTATTGAAAATATCAAAATCATATAAAAACAAATACTTGAACATTTTGCAAATGGTGAAAATCTAGGAAAAGAGAGCCGCGACAACACAAAAAAAATGATTATAAACAAAAATGTGCTCATCGCCAAAATGTGCGACATCTGTCATGGATTATATCTTTATTAGATTAGAATAGAAAATATACTAAATTAATGCAACGGAAATTTAAAAGATTTTTGGTTTTCAATCTGCATGTACAAATTTAACATTCTTTCAGTTCAATATAAGCGAGTATTTGTATAGATAAGCGATTATTGATCAGTTTAATAACACGTTGTGAACTAGCTATAAGTTTATATAAAAAAGTTTAAGTTCAGAAAGAAAACAATAAAAATAGACTCGAATTATCAATTAAATGTTTGGGTTTGTTTTCGCGTTGAAAAGAAAAAATTGAATAGATAACAAAATTTTCGTGTTATAAATTACATTCTATATTATCATTATTTATACATGTATTATCTAAATAATTATTTCGTAATATAGAAACATTATATGACTTTATCATTTTGAAATTGCAATAATTCATCTCAGCATCCGCACTGTATATCTGGTTGCATTTTTACCGGGGACTAAGGTGTGGCGTGGGTCCTGGTGTGTCCCATCTCTCGCTCACATTTTCATGCAACAGAATATCTTTATTAGAGTCTATATTTATCAGTATTATGCCTATATACATTTAGTAAATTATTTTATCTAATTGTTATCTTAATTTCTATAATCTTAATTTTAATTTCAAATATGCAATAGTCCTTTGCTACCATTATTCTGTTATTGATATTATATTACATCACAATACTATATTAGGTCAACGAATATACAATATTATATTACGTTACAATACTAAATCGAGATGTGATCCAACGTTGCCTCGATTTTTTTCTATTTCTGCCTATAGGAGATGTTCTTTTATAAGAGTCTATTTTCTTTGCTTATAGTTCATCTGCAGCTAATAAAGTTCGATTTTTCGAAGTTGTAAATAGATGTTAGCTTACGCATTAGTAGAATTTTTTATAGACCAAAAAAATCAATTTTTATCGAACGCAAAATATATATTTTTGATATTTTAAGAAACTTTCTATAATGCTGGGTTCAAAATCTTAGACGATTTCAATATGTAATCGAAAAGATATCCGCGTCTGAATTTTTGAGAATAACAGAAAGTGCGTCGGCTCCAGATCTTGTCGATGTACGGTAATATTGCTGAAATTCAATGTTATAATTGCTTGTAATTGCGAACATATTGCTAAGGAGTGTAAAAACACAATTAAATATGCTAACTGTGCCGAAGAACACAGTCGCAATGATGTACAGATCTGCACTAATAAGAAAAGCAATATTGAAATTAGCAATATTGAAAAGATTTGGATCACGACCGGCCGATAAAGCGAAAGCTAGCTGCGGCCGGGAGCGACTTTTTTTTGCGCCAAAGAACATACTTCTAAGGCGTGCAATTCTAAAATATCCCTCTGTGTCCTTCGAATACACACTCTTTGTCTCTCTTTTGGTCCATCACTTATTCATTCTGATGCCGTATTTATGTTCTGCGTTATTTTAATATTTTTTGGATTTTTTCTATCGACATAATATTTTATCTATTGACATAATAGCTTGTGCAGCAATTTCCTCTTTGAAAATGTAATTTATAATTGTTTTTTGTACTTATAGCCAGAAATAAAGACGCCTATCAACATATCTCCTTCAAAGAGTGCGTATTATTATTCCGAAAATGTTCTATTTTTGTTTCGATCGAGTATCGATTGGACGAGATTTGGCGACTATTCCAACAACGACCGAAAACTTATTATTTCGCGCTTACCGGGCTCGTTAAATAATTGCGGAGTGAACGATGCGAACAGAGTGCGAAAACAATGCGAACGTCGGTTCGACGGAGCGGACAGTTGCCCATCTCTCACGGCCATTTTTCAAGGGGATGGGGTGGCAGCACGTTTCGGAGATCCCCGCGCATTTCGTTTTGAGCGCGGAGAATTAGTATGCTATATAATTCAATCGGAACGATCGACGTGGCGACCGACGAGGCCGAGAGGAACGCGCGATAACCCCAGTTTGTCCGAGAATTAACTCGGGAATTGTTCGGGGAAGAGCAGTGTCGGAGCGGCGGATTGGGGGGGGGGGAGGGGCGGCGGCGGGTAAAGCGTACAACTCGAAATCTGACTCGAATTGTCATTCCAGCGATATGCAATAGATTTCCCGTGCGATTAAACGCTCCGCTTCCGGCCCCCTGCACCGCCACGCCCACAGATGTTTAGCACATTTTTTCCGCTCGGCAGAGCAGCGCAGTAACAAGATTTCGCGCGCAACTACGGACCGCGTCGCTTCGGACTGCCGGTGGACTCGGCTTATCGGTATATCGAATTTTTCCGGCTCGGTACACACGCCGCGAATGAGAGCGAGGGGGTGGGGGGGGAGGGAGGATTGATTCGTTTCGATAATAACGGCTTTCCGAAAGCCGATGGCTCTGCTAGCGGTTGATCGATGCCTTTGCGGATCTCGCCGTTCAATTTGTTCAAGTAATTGTTCGGGCGCTGCCCCTTATTCGCGCCTATATTGGTAGTTATTGAAATTTTTTTTATAAAGCTGTCGAAGTAAAAAGTTATAATTTGACCTCTGCTCATCGTTAATTATTCCTTAGTTAATCGAGCATTTATGAGAATTCATTAACAAACCGACTCGGTAGGCCAATTATAATTCTAAAATTTTTCCAATTCATACTATGGATATGGATATTATTAAAAAAAAACTTAGTACAACAATAGATAAAAAATAAAAATCCTTTACCTTTCAGATTCATTGTAACCGGCTGTCTTATTATTATACCATCGTCATATGATTTATTACGCTATTGTGCTTTACAAAATTCAATTTTCTCAACGCGCAGTTTTTCATATTTAATTTTTAAATACGATTAATTAGAAATAAATGATTCAATAGTGAGTCCATAAAATGAATAGCATATCGAAATCACTGATTTAATTGGAATTTCTATATCTGAACATGCAGGTGTATTTTAGAGAATAAATGAGTCCGATTTGTAGTGCAATAGATTATTTGAACCGAAAAGCTTGCCCTAAATCAGTTTGCGCGTTTGTCTGGCATTGCGAAGATTAATCATCACCAGACTGTCGCAATTATTTGTATGATCACGAAATCAATAATTTGTTAATACATAATTATATTCGATTTAGAATCATATAATAATAATGTGATAATCCTATATGTATCTTATGATTATAAATTAAATTTTATTAAATTATCAGATATTAAATCATGTACTCTATAAAAAAACAACTCTAAATGCAAGATGACTAATATAAATTTATATAAATACATAGTCTCAGTTAATTTTATAATATTCATAATAGAACGTATAAAACTGCAATATAAGTATTTCTAGATATTTTATAAATAAGTAATTAATTACAATATATATTAAAATCAATTAAAATAATTAAAATATATAATAAATAGTTTTATAAAAATTATTATATTTGAGAACTTGTTAAATTATTTGCTTAAAATAACCTAATATATCGAATATAAAAACAATATTTATTTTCAATACATCCTATAAAGACAACAATTATTATTATTGTACTTGTTTTTTTATAGCTTTTATAGATTTTTTATAACTTTTTCATTTACATTGGTATCGATATAGCATTTAATCTAGATTAATATAATATGTTTTCTGTATTTCAGAGTATTTGTAGTTTCAAAAGTACATTCTCACCACTACAATTTTTATCATATTATTCAAAAAAATTCTAATACCTGGCTTCAAGATAGATAAGTAGATAAGTAGATAAGTAATCAGTAACTCGTATAAATTAATTGAAAGTTATAAATAAATTAGTTTTAATATTACTTAAGGAAATTAACAAATATTTTTATTAGTTTTTATAAAATAATATTATTATATTATAATATTACAAACTACTAAGAGTTTAGTTCTTATCATAATTTGAAGCTGTTCGAAATGTAGGGGTCCAAACGTCGAGCGGTTCAAATCGTCCAAAATAACGAGGAAGATAGAAGATTCAGTAAACTCTGTGGTGGGGCAGTCAGGCCGTCCTTTGCTAATAATAGTATATTGATTATATTTTAATTTTAATTTTTTTATAATTTGATTTTATTTTTTCTAGTATTTTTATTGGAGATTCTAAGGACTTGATTATAAGCATATACCGTTTATATAATTGTCGTTATATAATTATAATTAGATTAGTTTATAAGACTGCTATACTAAGAACCAAAAATATACATATATATATATATATATATCTATATATATATATATATATATTGTTAGTTTAGTCTGCAATAATCAATAGAAGTACAATTTTGGATGTATAGCATATATATAGTAAGTTGAATATAAGGAAATTTGTATTTATGGAGTTGCTGCTTTCCATGACATTGTTAAATTGTTAGATAAGCTTATGAAATTATGAAATAACTTCTTATCCAGTCGAAATTATTTATTCAATTATGTTATTGAAAATTTAAAGAACTATTGTGTTATAATATCAGATGGAATATTGTATTCTCTAAAGACGAACATTAGCTTCATCTTGTTAATTAGTTTTACTTCATCTCGATTCCGTTATGTTATAAACAATTTATATACAGAGTATAAATTTATAAACAATTTCATATACAAAAAATGATAATTGCCTAAACGAGCGATTATTTTCGCCGATACCCGGAATATGAAGTCACAAAGGTGGGCGTGACATCTTGTCTATTAATTTAGCTCCTTGGGGCTTGAAGATCTTAAATATCCACCTGGAACGATTTGTTTTTCCATAAGATCCACTGAGATGGGCAAGGGACCGTAAAGAGCATAGTGGAACATCGCGTTTTCTGAATCAGACAGGGAGAATATTTGTACCCAGCCGATTGAATGGCTCTCTAGCGACTGACGGATCGATTCAAAAGTGCTTGAGAGCCCACTTCTATCAGCGGGTTGAACTTTAACTAATGTCTTTCCTTATAGAGGAAGGCGGCTGCCTCGATTACTTTATTATTTATCTTTACAAGTGAAAAACTAGGCGTATTTTGCTCTGTATATTCGCAGACATTATAGTTCCGATTTTCTCGAAGGAATATATATCGATATGTATCGATCTTACCATAGAGAGTAATTCATCGACGGCTGTTGTAATTTGGAAACGATCATTTTGATACGCAAGAACGCGCACACTCACACGCACACATACGCGCGTTGTCATAGCACCGTTGACGTTGTCATAGTCCCAAGAATTACTTTAGTGTGTTTTCCTAGCTCGGTTTATACATATCTTCGATATGAGCGCAAATAGTTTTAGCGGACATTGGCATATTTTTTAATATAAGTAGCATAGGTATTATGTTTTACTATTCTGAAATATAATACAAGATTCCCGAAAATGAGATAAGATAAAAAATCAAACCGTAGCTGTCGAAATTAAGCTGCCCCACAATCAAATTGATAATTCATTACATTTATTTCTTAATATAAGCTAATGAACGAACTCGTGAAATCTGACAGAAAAAGATAGGCGGGTAGTTGTTTGATGTACGAGGAAGTGTGAATTAAAGAAGAGGGAATGCGACAAATAGAGAGAGAGCGAGTTAGTGGGTGAATGAGACTGAGGGAGCACAGAAGATAAATGAAGGATAGAGGCACGTAGGATGGTGTGCAAGCGGGACGTTTTACCGGGGGGAAATGGCTTGATCGTTTCATTAGCGTCTGGTTAGGTCTCCGCACGCGATGCCGTGGTCCCGTGAAATTTAGCATTTCCATCGGCGTTATTCAGTCGTATTATAATTAATGCTGGCGATAACGCCGTCGTTTAAAATATTCCAAGTGCTTCAACTCAAAATTTTAAAAAGAATTTTAAATTACCCGTGTTTAATTCCTATTCTGTTTTGTTTAAGAGTTTAATTTTTAGACTAAAACCATGTATTATTGGTATTTGATTAAAACTACAGTTTATTAGATTACGGCGAAGTTATATCAAATGATTTCTTTCCAATTGATAGTTTGTAAAATAGATATTACAAAGGCGCTGGTAAAAAATAGTGGAAATAATATATCTAAAGAAACAAGCTGTTGAGCATTTTGTACTAGTACGTCGATCCTTAAACTATCAGCTAAACATAAATTCGAAAACCATAAAAACCAAGTCGACAAAACCCAATCCCAACAAGTATAACCTCAGAAACTCACATATCCGAAGGCTCTCAATGATCAAGAACTTGAAAGATGTGGATATTCATCAATTAAAAAACATTTTCAGGAAATAATCAATTATTTCCTGACAATTTTTTCTAATTGCAGTTTATAATTTAGAACTATAATTCAAATGTTTATAATTAAAATTTTGTTAAAAGTTTAATTTGAAACGTCTTATTTAATTGACTCCGGGTTTGAATAATAATTAATTCTATTATTTGCAGAAAGACGATGCGCTTGATGCATACAAATTAATACAATTTACAATTAATACAATTTAGTTGATGCAAAAAATTATACAATTTACTTGCATATACGAGAATTCAAAACTGAAATGAAAAATTAATCCTTAAGTAAGCAACGAATTGAACTTTCAGCGAAACTAGAACGTTTAGCTCATACTATTCGCACATCTGGACTACCCCTCAAAGCGGCTCTCTTTATCCCTGGAACTTCAACCACGTTCGTAATTCAAACTCTCTCTAAGTTTTCCATAGAAACGTCTGGAAAGCTTATAGCTGGCCCGGCCCCGAAGGCTAAATTCGTTTATGGACGCGACGCGCCACGGGGCAACGTAATAATTAGCACACCGCGCGTCTGGCATAAAGAGGACAAACATTCGACCCAAAATTTCGCCGCTATACAGTTTGCTCGCATTGCAGTATCGTGCAGGTCTCGTCGACGTTATTATGCGCATTCAACGTTTGGTATTATCGCGGATTATCACCGTCACGATATATAAAGTGAGAACGAAGGACGCCGCAAGTTTTCGGAACTCTTGTGCGTACAGTATAGAAATATTTAATGCGGATACCAGACCTCAGTTGGAAAAATTTTTATTTTAATAATCGAGGAATCGATCCCATAACTCGCGTAAAGTTGTTGAATGCTAAAATTATACGTTTTATAATTCTGTGTCATGGTTATAATTGTATCTTTTGTATTTTAATCGGTGCATCTTTCATTGGTCATTACGTATGTTGAATTGCGCAGGAATACAAAATTAATGATGTGAATCTGAGTCGATTTTTTTTCAGCTGGCATTAATATAGCGTAAAATGTTGACTTCACAAAATACCTATTACCTGTGACCAATCTTCGTATAGGTAAATTATTTTTCGAATTTCTTTGATGACGAAAGAAGTTATATATAGAAGATTTCCTTTTATCTTTGCAGTTTCAGTTTTACATTTTCCTTACCCATCGGAACTCTCGCATCAAATGGTTATTAAGCGGACTTGATACACCACCATTACATTTCTTTTATATCTTTCAATAGGTTCTATAATGAAATACTTTAGTCAGATATTCCATTGCTTTGCTTTGAAGTCCTTAATTGTAACTTTTAATTCGAAATTTTATACCGATCGAACGTATTTTTTTATTCATTAGTCAGTAACTCTTGGCAGAACGAGTTGAGCAATTCAATCAATTCTTGCACGGAATACATTAAAGGAACGCTTAACTTTATTAACGTCGTATATTTCGTTTGCGTATTTAGATTTTGTAATTTTTGTTAAAATACACAATTAACGATTTAATTATTTTATGCATAACATAAAATGTCCACCTATATTAATATATGCAGTGAAATTTATGAAAAACAATTGTTAATGAAGAAGAAAATGTTTCATACGATTAAATCATTTTTTCATTATCAAAATGATATACTATTTTCAAATCGGTTTTCAAAAGTTTCTTCGAGCATTAATTGTATCCATCTAAATTTGAGGGTAGTACGGATGTTATAAATAAGAAAGTATTTGGACTAGAATGACATACGATTATCCTGCATATTTGTAGGATTCATTTTGGGGAGAAGTCCGTTCGCCAAAGCTATAATATTATATTGTACGTACATTACATTGTATAATAATTTCTACATATATCAATATATTTATCAGTATTCATCAAATTATTTCTTTCAATGTCATCATATTATTTACCGAGTATTTATATAATATTCTTCATTGTTGTTTAGCCTAAATAAATAATTTTTGAATTAGAAAATTACTGAAACTCAGGATTGAGTGTTTACCAATCCACACTTCGAGCCGATGCAGCCGCAAAATCCCACAATTAATCGCGGTGCTAGTCATTATTTTTATCAACATTATTTGTTACCTATTCAATACCAGTAATTAATTTTTATTTTAGTTATAATATATGGAACGTATATATACAATGTCTCCGTGGAAGATTGAATATTAGTTTCACCAGCTCGAGCATCTATAGCTCAAACGGTTTGAAAAAATTCCTTGAGTAATGAGTACGCGTCAACTCGAACGTCTAAAATTCAAAATTTTCGACAAAACTTCCTAGTCATACTTTTCATTACATCATCAATATTTCTATTTCTGAAAAGAAAATTCTTTCTCAACATGTGAGCATTCCGATAGGGGCTGAATTACTTTCACTTTTTATGCTTCCTGTCATTGTGAAAATAGAGGCAGGTACATAAATTTTTCTTTTTGAAAAAAATTTTTTTTATGTTAACGAAATAAATACAAATTGAATTATTTTATCCTTCAAATTACCCGAATACAAAAACGCCTTTGTCCCGTGTGTCACATACTATTTTCCCAGACGAGAGTGCTTTTTCTTTTTCAAAGAAGTGTAAAACAAATTGAATGACAAACTGACTAAGCATTTATTGAGTGATTATGAGTTGATTAAGCATTTATGGGGTGAACAGGCATAATGTCTAAAGGTGCAGATGACATTCGTTCGAAAATAAGTTGACTTTACATAAAATGTATACCGTTGGATTTACAAAATATAATATTATCAATTTTCACTTAAAGTTATTACTGCAATTTCTTTTAAGTTCGTAACATTAAATTAAATGATTTCCTCTTGGAAATATCGTATTTTAAGAAGAGATGTACAATCGTGAGGGGGTACATGGGACAATGCCTCCGTCGTGGATTGGGGGCGGAGCCCCTTTGTAGAAAAAATAAGAATAAACAATTGAATATTATAAGTTTGCTAATAATTTAATTTTAAATAAAATTTAACAAATTTGTCATAGCATAAAAAGAGAATTAAAAATTAAAACTAATATTAAAAAAATGATATCGATAATTTTTAATACTTAAAAAACATTATAAGAATTTTTATAATAAATTTCACACAGAATATAAATTTTATTTTATTTTAAAATTTCGAATACCTAACTCAAACTGCAAAAAAAGTCAAGACAGTGGGCGAATGGTACATATTAGTCTAAACATTGCATATGCCACATGGTAGATGTCAAACACGGAAAACTGAGAATCCTACCCGACTACACGATTTCGTTCATTCGTCTTTCCTCCAAAGGGAGGAAAAGTAAAATTCTGCTTTCTGATTGGTCGGGAAGAAGTCATAAACACTTTTCCTCCCTGGGGAGAAAAAGTAGTATTTTGCTCCCTCCAGACAACTCCAAAATATGGTATTTTGCGACCCGAGTGCGGGAAAAATTATTTCTTGAATAATCGTTGTACTAGAAACATTCTAATTCGAAATTAGGCTTATAATGATCATCCAAATAAAATATTTTAAATAAACTTAAAAGTCAGACTAAAATAACTTTCGTGAACCATTTTGACTATGTAAAAACTTACGATTTTACTATTAATATTCATTCTAATTGCAAATTAAAGCATTCATTAATTTATTCATTAATTTATTCCTTCGTTAATTTATTAATTAATATCCATTCAAATTGCAACATTAAAAATTCATTATTATTGCATAAATTAATGATAAAATGCAAATTCATCACATAATTTAGAACCCCATAAAAATATTTATTTTAATTTCAAAAATTGTAATGTTACTATTAATGAATACGAAAATGAATTGGTAACAACAAAACTTTGTAAAAATCTAAATTATTATAGTTCTGTTATTAAAGAGAAAAATATATATTTTACTTTTTTGTTTTAGAAAAGTTAAATAAATTCTTTCAGATTATAAAAATAGTTTTAAATTAATTTTCGAATATCTGGTTTTGGTTCTTAATTTGACGTTCTTTAAAAAAAATCATACTTATTACTGCATATAGAATAATCAAGAAAATTGAATCAGGTGATTAGGTTCAACACTACTATATATTTCTTTATGTCTGCTTCAGTTTTTATTGTGTTTCATTTCGATAAAATAAGTTTCGCCTACAGTTATAGCTCACTTTTCAAACTGAAATTCATACGGGAAAACAAACTTTCCAGACGTGGTGAAGAAAAGTAATATCAAGATGTATCAGTGGGTAAGTAGTATATAACTATTTCTGATCAGACGTATGTACTAAAAATATTACATGTACTTATACTTATAGGATCTTTTTCGCAATTTGATCTTAAAAATTAACTGGTAATAGCAGTTGAATCTATTTTTTCTAATGCTATTATGAGTAAAATAACGTGATATTCATACAATTCCTAAAAATATACGAAAAATAAATTAACTATGATGAAACTTCAAGAAAATCGGCATATAGAATTGCTTAGTCTCATCACATCGCCGAAATATAGGAAGAGCGAAAGTTGTAGTGCGTGACGTAACATTATAAGCAATCTCTCTTTATGAAATTTTACGGTAATAAGATCATTTTTCGTATATCATGTCATTTACCATTGAAGACAGATAAACCATGGCAATATACCTTTGAATCAATTATAATACAATCATTGTGGACTGATACATGTGGATACGCCGATTAAAATTCAAGCGAAATACATTATATTAGAAAATTTAATTGCTCTCGACCCTCGGTATTTTTCCCTAATTTTGATTTCGTACACGCAATAACGTAAGCATAAACGATTTTAATTTAATCGTTAGCTTTGAATTTCGCTTGACTAAAATTAAACATTCAACAGCCCTCATTAAACGATAATATTCCCTTACATTCGTATGTGCGTCAAATTTCGCTTTAATGATCAATATGTTTTTAAGGCTCAGTAAAATTTAATTAATGCTCTCGTTTTTCATTTCATTTTTAACGGAAGATATTTCATAAGTCCGGAGAGAAAGAGAGAGAGAGAGAGAGAGAGAGAGAGAGAGACAGACAGATAGGGAGAGAGAAAGGGCAATTGATTTAACTAGATATCGAAAAATTGAGATGACAATTTGTTTTAGTAAACTGTGTTGATTAATACGAAGATAATTAATAAAGTTCAATATTAATAATAAGTACGTTCGCTTTGAATAAGATGAAGACGAACAGTTTCGCAGTAGAGCTTCTATTTAGATTTCTCTATTTGTTTGATAAATAGTATAGGAATTTCGGATCATATATCGATTTATCGAATGTAACGAAGAATGGTGGTTGGATTCAAATTATAGAAACTCAGTTTCAGAAACACCACTTGATAAGGCAAAATTTTGGCTTTGACATCATCGAATTCTGGCATGCGCACAATAAATAATAACAATGTACAGATTTGAGGCTTATGTTGATGCTAATTATCGTCGTATAAAATTAACCAGATAATTCTCGAATTTTATCTATTGAAGTATTTATAATACTTTGTATGAATATACTTTGATATCGTTATGTAAATACTTTGATATCGTTAAATTAGTCTGGAGGAGTCTAAGTGCAGATATCGATTAGAATACATCACAATTCTCATAGGTTTTCTAATAAACAAGTATCGCATTAATTACAATTCATAGAAATCAAACGGAAGCAAAGTTCGCAACAAATATTTATTTATCACACTCAATAAAAGCTCAGCTATATTTGCCACTGATATGCTTTAAAATTATTAAACGTAATACAAAAATACTTTTTATAGGAAATTAAATCTTTTCATAATGATTTGGATGTATCATTCATGTATTATCTAAAAAAGGCCAGAATTTTACGTGTATATCCGAATATATATATATATATATATATATATATATATATATATATATATATATAAACGCCTGACAGAGTATGTGCGTGTATGTATATGTGCAGGTATGTATGTAGGTATAACGCCTTGTTCGCTTTAACGATCCGCTCTTAATAATCGCTCTTTAAAAACTGAGAAAGCACCCGAGAACAAAGCCCCTCCGGACACCTCGAATCCTACTTCTCAATACCACTACCTGTGGCGATAAAAGTAAAACGTCGACGGGGTTAAAATCCCTGCCTCCGCCTACTCCTTGGCTCCTTTTTCTGCAAGGGAAGTAAAAAATTTCACAAAGGCGGGGGAGGGGGTGGAAGATTCAAGGCTCGCAGCCGCTATCGCAACCACCACGCACGAGTGACGCCTTTTATCTAAACGGGCCGTTGCGATTCCTCGAGAGACAGAGAGAGAGAGAGAGAGAGAGAGAGAGACGGAAAGTGTGAGACCGCTGAACTTTCAGTCGCTGTACATCGGTCAATTCTCTTCGTCTCGTTTCCTTAACGGGACGCTCCATCCAGTTAGGGTCCACGAAGAAACTTTTTAATTGCTCGCGCTGTCGCGCGCCAACGTCTGGCGGATCTCCCGCCTCTCTCCTCTTAGCATTACTCTTATCTTTTTGTTAAGCGCTGGCCGTTATAGTTTCGCGGGGAGGAGGCGGAGCGAGGGAGTGAGGCTTGAGTTTTCATTGAAAAAGTATATGCGCGCGAAACTTTTCTACGCGGCGCGCTCGATTACGATCGACAGCGGCTACGGGCGGGGCGAGAACAGAAATCGAATCGAAGATGCGCGTTCCTCCGTCGACCATCGGGATCGTGCACGAAAATTACGTTAATTGCTTCGAATCGAGTCCTCTGACTGTTCGCACTCGATAGACCCGATAAATATTAAGATTGGCTTTGAGCTTGGATTCGGAAAGATGCGAGACGAACTGAAGGAATAACGAGAAAATCTGCAGTATATAAATAAATAATTCAATGAATACTAAGAAAATTACGTACATATCGTCAATTAATGAATTATTGGCCGAGTAACTTGAACGACTCATGTGAATCCAAAATAGACTTTAATGCGTAAGAATCTTACACGATATATATGGACGATATTTTAATATACTGTAGAACACGTCATTCGTATAAGCCAAACATAGACTCCTGTGAATTGGACTCCTTGTAATTAAATCTTACAAGAGATATTTTTTCTAATGTGTGTGTGTTTGTGTGTATGTGTGTGTGTGTATGTGTACTTTTTCTTCGGTCGAACTCCTTCCGCCAAACTCTTAAACGAGCCTTTTGTCGAAAGACCGAAAACTTGGGCCGTAGACCAAGCGCAATAATTTAGGAATACTAAATTTCTGTGGTTCAAATATTAATTTTTTTTCCATCATGCTCATTTTCTTAATGTTTTTTCAAAATTATTGGTTATTTTTAAAAAATAGCTTGTTTTATCAATGAATACATACTAAGAGTAAAAACCGTTATTTAAACGAAGAAATAAAAATTTCTGTTCAGTAATTATGACTACTAATAATTAAAAATGTAATAGTGTATTATGTGATTGCTCAAAATGAAAATTATATTTGATAAAAGGAAGATTGTTATTTTTAATTCAAGAACAACAGTTCTTTTCAATAATATGTATGTTTTCTTTTCGGTTTTTATAATAGGAGATTTATAATAGGAGTAAAATTCGTTTAGACTTTTTTCAAGAAACTTCTTAAAAAAAATTGATTAAAAAAACTTTATGTTTATAAATTCGTGAAAAAAAGAGATACTATTTTAAAGCTAGGCGGGATAAATACAGTTAATAATCATAAAAGAAATGCGATGTCGTCTTTACCATAAATCGAAATTATGAAAAAAATTGTATAACTTAGAAAAATATTCTATCTTATGAGCTAGAGCTAAAAGTAAAAAGTTTCCTGAACGTGCTCATAGATATTGGTTACAATAAATAGCGTGAGAAAGAATTGGAAAAAATGGACGTACCTGGACTTATCCAGTCGGAAATAGAAATCCCGCGGGACCGTTCGTTTTTGCGACGAATTGCTCTCCGCTCCGGGTTATGAGCATTTCCACAAGACATTCGAGAAGTAACTATCTGTTTAAATACGTGACAGTAATCGCCAAGAGGGGTAGCAAAAATCCCTTGGATCTGGATTGGTAAGTTTTTTTATTTTTTTTTTTAAGAAGCAGATAGAACTTCGACAATCGAAGCGAGTGCTCGGGCGAATAAAGTTGCACAGCCGCATTTCCATTCTCGGTGCATTTCGCGTCATCGACTTATACATGATCGTACTTGATGTATAGCTCAAATCTATCGTGCTCGATGTACCAAAATTGGACTTGACATCGTCATAAACTCGAAATTCGGAGGACTTTTTCTAGGACACATTTATAACTTGCCATAGGTTTATTTTCGTTTTTTTTTGCAAGGGATTCAGAATTGAATAATAAAGAAAATTGTTGATTTATGAATCACTGCGATACTGTTAAAAGAATGTAACTAAACTATTTATTTCAGAACAACAGTATGTCCATTAAAATTTAATGTATCAGCAAAGGAGAAAAGAATTTCTAAATAAACAGCTAGTTTTTATAGATAAAACCAAAATTATCCTTTCCGTGATTATCACCTCATCGGAACGATATAAAGTAATTGAATAAAGTTTGCAAATTAAAATATTCTTATACATCCATTCATGCCTTTATGTTTTCTCGAAAATCTTCTAATCATTTTTAATCAATTTTATCCTTCCTTTCTTTTTTTACTATTATTTTGGATAATTACGAGGTTGTTCAAATAAACTTTTTGCAGAAAATTCTCGACTCTTAAAAATAATTAATCATCATACAGTACTGTGGCAGCAGCCGTTGACCGTTTGAAATGCATGCAACTGTTAACAGCTGGCACGCCGTTCGTCTCTGCCTTTCATTTTTGCCGAGTTCTCGCTCATTAGCTAACGTTTCTTTGCCTTCCTTAACTTTTATAATTTCATTAGTTGCTGGCGAATCTCTCGCTTACGAGATACGTAGAACATTCTCGCTAACAGCACAAAATATTTTGACAACATTTATTAAAGTTGCATACAAGATTACGAAAAATATTTTTACGATATTTCCATAAATATATTTGGGAGAATATTTTAGGCACTTGGAAAATATTTTGTAGAATATTATTTTAAGATTTTAAAATATCCAGATTAGTGTTAATAAAATATTTAATAATGACTTGATTATAATATTGTCTTAAATATTTCGAGCCAAAAATTTTAAAACTTTAAAAACAATTTACGTAAAATATTTATGATATATTACTGTAACATATTTTAATAAAAGTCTTATAGACGTGTATATAAGTATACGTATAAAATAAATGTATAATAAAAATAGACGCATAAAAGTCTGTATATAAAAATATATAGACTTTTTTTTGCATTTGCTTGAAAAAACTACATAAAGACATAATTTTGTATAACTTGACTGTTATTTAAATCCACTGACTGCTCTATATCTTACCAACATATTTTAAAATGTTCTAAAGATATTTGATATTTTTCATAGAATGTTGATGAATGACTCCAATTTAAAAGAATGTTTTATTTATATGGCATATGATTTAGGAATACTTTAAATATATTTTTCTACTATCAGAGCCGCTAAATAAGTACTGATTATATTAGCAATTTATGTAATTAAAATGAGTAAAAAATATATGTGAAACAATTTTTAATAAAGTTCACTTTAATCCTTCTTCAAAATAATAAGTCAGCCTTTGTATGGACAAAGCTGAAAACCAAAGTTCTCTATACATCTATTTATCGTTTTTTCTATCCTTACTTATCGTTGCGTTCCCTGTCTCTCTTCCCTCTCTTGCCTCTCTCCCTTCTCTCTCTCTCTCTCTCTCTCTCTCTCTCTCTCTCTCTCTGCGGCTTACTTAAAAATTCAACGAACGTATATTAATTCAACGGCTCTCATTCTCAAAAAGTCCTGTGCCCCGGGAACGGCCGAGAGACCAGGTAGAACGCACTCGTTCCTTTTTGCTTCTCGGTGAGCGGTCGCACTTTAAAGGCGGCGGTAAAATTGTTGAAGCGAATTTAATGTCCGCCACAGAGGGACAGACAATGGCTGCGCACGCTCGGATCATTAAAATTCCCTCCCCCTCAAGCAAGTCTGCGGGCTGCAAGATCACGGGTCCCTTCTTGCCACCGAAGAAATAATTATATCCCCAAAATTGCAGAGCACTTGAGAAGTTGTATTAAGAGGGCCTCTAGACTTTTTAGTTTTAGAAATGAGAATCTTTCAAGAGCATCCTGAATCATAAATTGAAATATTGTTTTCTTTTCAGTTTCTTTAAATAAATGGTCGAAGAAATATAATAATGTACATTAATTGCAAGAGCTGTATTATGACAACTCGTTTACTTCATATTTCTCTATGCTATTGTCTATATTGTGAGTCAATTTGGATTTCGTACTTCTTCTTACAGCTTTAAATCATGTGGATTTAAATAAGTCTTCAATCCCTAAAATTATAAATAATAATTTTTAATTATTATAGGAAAAATAAGTTTTTTGTTTAATATATGTGTAACATATTATTATTTTTTTACTTTATAATTTTAAAGTTTATATGTCCCTTAATGAAGAACAATCTGACTACCTTCCATCACTAAAACTGTTTATTAATTAGTCAGTTCAGTTTTCTCCCTTATTTATATTAATATTGAATAATAAATATTCTCCAGTCTCTCTAATAAAATCAATACTATGCAGAAAATTCCAAGCGAATTCCACCACTGTCGATGTAATATTTGTACATTTGAGTTATTATGTATGAGCTTTGTAAACTATATCAATGTTCATAAATCCTCTTTTTCAAATACCTTGTATGTTTAATATAGCATTGAGTAGTGTCGTGATAATTGATTTTATGTATCCTATATTCGAGATATCAGATACTTAGAATTCTTGTTTCACAAGCAAAATTTGAATATTATGATTTTAAATGGACTTGTAACACTTTCTGATCAAAATTTAATATATGAGAAAAAAAAATTGTACTTTTTATAATTTTTCTCTGTTGTTTTAACTATTACTTCATTTAGCTATGACTTCAAATGATTTTTCCTAAAATATTTATACGTCAGTTTTATCCCTCGGTGAATAAGTAACTACTGTTTGAATGGAATTTTATAATTTCATCTATATTTCGAGAATCAGAATGATGGATATAAAAGAAGAAACAAACATTAAACCCTGATCGCACCTCCCGGCTCGAATCAAAGTCAATAACACTTCTGAACTCCCGCAGGCCGCCTTATTTATCCCTTGGCTCTCAGCCCCTTGCTCGGGACCAGCGGCGCGAGGCGACGACGTCGGGTCTCCCATCAGCCGCGTCGAAGACTTCGACCGAGTCTCGGGACCTAATTGTCAAAGTTTCTCAGGAGGAGGGGGGAGGGCGGAGCAGTACACCAGGTGCAGCCAAGAGTCCCGATAGTATCGATGTGCCAAATGAGAGGGCGTGCATTGGAGGAAAGAAACGGGCAGGCTGCTCCGGTGTCGAATCAACGTCTTTCGGCCTGTCAATGAGACCCGACGCGCGCGAGAGCTCGGGAACGACACGGCGGTGGCCGCGCGAAAATCGATCGTCTCGCGCCGCTCGGGCACTTCCGGTGACTTATGGCTTTGTTAGAGGAATCGAACGATGATTTGGACGGGGGGGGGTGGGGCACTTAACACTGTTTAACGAACACTGTTATAATCCGCAACGCGGAAAATTAATTTTACGACCGTTCGAGCGGTGATCCTTTTGTTAACGTTTAATTCCACAGAAATTAGAGAATATTTATGGTTGAACTCACGGTCGCGATAAGCTTTGATTATAATTCATATAATGATCAAATATGCGCAGACTGGTATATGCGTAGTAAGGAACTTACGTATTATTCGAGTACCTTCATTCGCCGTGCTTTTCTTTATAAAAGAAAAAATGAAAATGCTTAATATATTTTGATGAAATACGTTTCGACGTTCTTCACTTCCGAGCATTTTCTATTGACGCAGAAGCCTCTTTACTCTTAAAATTGTTTTTGGAATAAACAGCACCTGTTCAAATTATTAATCCAGCACGTTTACTTATATTTTTCTCTATTTATCAAAATTCAAGTTTGTATTTTCGAATAAAAAATAAATATTTTTATTTAATGCCTCGTTTTCAATTGCGATTCTGTATATCCGAAATTTTCTATATTTTTAGATATTTGTGTATTACAAATATTTTTTACTTTTCTTTAATCAGCTTTTTCAGCGTCGTTAGCTTACCGAAATATAAGAATAATATATCCCCATAAAATAAAAATTTCCATTGCAATTGTTGATATCTAATGTATTCAAAATCATTATCCACAAGCTTGAAGGAAATTGAGAATAATATACCGTGATCTAGTTAAGTGAGGTGGAATAAATGATTAAATAAATAGAGGTTTGCTTCTATATTTTTGATTGTAGGTTTTGTTTATATAGCTATATCGAAGTATCGCTTGCGCTCGATAAAATTTTCTTTTCCTCAGCTATTCTGCGTGAATTCGTGATTTACCTGGTTGTTTATTATTTTCCTATAACATTGTACGGAGGCAAATGAAAATTTAAATATGTTTTATTTATATATCTGGTTTCAGTTTATTTAAACTTCTTTATTAAACATCTCATTGAACGTTATTTATGTTTAATTGATCAAACATATAATGCTAGTTTCTTTAAATACCCCTTTTTTGATTTCTGTTTTATCATACGATAATAAATTCTTTAAATAACTTTTACTTTATAAGTATGTATTCTTACAAATTCTTTAAAAAATTTTGTTTCATTCTGTAATTCTGAACTGTCAAAAAATGTTGCTGCAATCATTTTTCTTTTGCGTAAGCGACCTTCGAAAACAAGAAATAAATTCCCACGAGGTCTCCAATGCCCAGATAAATTTACATCTACCTCGTCATACGAACTGATGGCTACGGATTAAGTATCTTACTGCACGCGTTAGAGTCACCAAAATATCGCATAAAATTCGTATTTTCAAGACTTCTAATTCTCGTTTAAAATTCAAAAAAAATTTCAACAACGGAAATTCAAAGGATTATCTTGTAAATTCATTAAAATAGTCGTTTGTCGCCCACTTGGCGATTACATATTTTTGAATAATTTCAATCGACACAATTTTTATATGAATTAGACAATTTTGATTCCACAACAATGGAATTGATGTTGTGTTATAAGACATTCCATTGCCATTAGAAAATTATTAAATCAAACAACATCGCCATTTTTACTTTAATAACGACGTAATTATTAAGATGTTACTGTATTTAACTAAGCTTACAAATATAATGTAGCAGAATGGCGAATTTATACATGCACTTGAAAACCCCAAGTTCACTCTGCATATGCACTTTACGTAATATCCGGATCGTTACCTGTCGCTAAATTTCTTTTGTCGGCCGCATTATCAACGAGGCGTGCCCGTGCGCCAGTGATCAAAGGATCGGTCCCCGAGACCTTCCGAGCCGAACGGCCTTCGCTCCGCCGGCACGGAGTCAGGGCCGAGCGAGCGCGCGTCCCCGAGCGCGCGACTCGGTGAATTCGAGCGCGAGGCGACGCCGACGGCGCGCGTCAGAGTCGCGGGGCGGTGCTGTGCGCGGACGCGCTCGCGTGCGATGGAGCGATTATTGAAATCTCGCGCGGTGGCTGCGCGCCAAGTTTTCGGGGGTATGCTGTGCTCTGGATTATCTGTAACGTGTTCACTTGCTGCTCGTGCTCGCTCCCTCTCTCGCTCTCCCACACACACACACACACACACACACACACACACACACACACACACAAACTCTTTAATATGATCGATCGATTATTCCCCCTTTGAGATGAACAAGGGTGGGTATAGTCGTTAAAAATCGATTTCACCGCAAGCGGTATTCACAGGAAAATATGTTTCGCATCTTCTTCATCATTGGATGTCGTTTTTCGAGGCCATTGATTGTATCGGGAGTGCAGAGATAATGATGATATACGGGTTTCGAGGACTGCTCCTATACACCTACAAGTGAATTGAGAACGATCGAGAAATTTGCATATTTTTGTATTAAATTTCGTTGTGTCTGCCCGTCTGGTACTGAAATGCGACGAGGAATTCGTGCGATATGTATTAGACAATTTATTTTCTTATAGAATGATACGGTTACGTTAATTTATGAGTGAATTTAAGCAGCGAGAATTTGGAATCAAATTTCTTCATTATTTTTTTTTTTTTGCATATAACGCGAATCAAGCTTTAAATTAAATATGGTATTCCAATTACAGAACATCAGTGAAAACGAAGAAAGAATGCAATTGTCAAAGGAAAGAGCGAAATAAACTCGTAAATTGAACACGAGTGATTAAAACTTGTAATCGGTGGAAAAATTAAGAATCCAAAGTATCATTAAGGCAAAAAAGCATATTATAATATTAATTCCGAATGGCGGCCTCTAATGAGATTTTTCAAAGTACATTCCTCTACTCCTGGCTTATAGGGAGAGGACGTGTCTCGTAAATCAGACGCCCGCGAGACTGGCTTAATTTACACTGCTATAAGAATGCTGCCGGTACTTTTCCATTAACTGACAGAGTAACATTTATATAATGATAATAATAATAATAATAATAATAAGAGGCGATTTAAGAAATTAGATTACTGCGTTAAAATATTATAGTGTGAAATTCTACTAAAAAGATTTGGCTTAATTTGACCGAAATCAAAAAATAATCTGAGCACTACCGATCTCCTTCAAAATTAAAAAAAAAAACAATTTCTCTGAAAAAATGAAAGAAGTTCAGTTTTTACAAAGTTGTACAGGTATCGTAAAAAGCTAACCACTTGCAATCCTAATGGGGATAGAAAAATATATCTACACGCGTGCACCCCACACGCACGGATAGAGAGCGCAAGAAAGAACGAACTAGAGAGAGAGAGAGAGAGGGGGGTGCATTGTTTGCAATTTCTTATAAACTAAGTTATAATCAATTACATAATACTAACAATAAGTGACTTACATTAAACATAGAATGAGTAAATGAAAATTACATAAAGCACTCTTAATATTATAAAGATTATACATTATACGTCATCTATTTTTTATCATTTTTCGGCCGATCCTCCCTCATACGATCAACAGTGGTTTTTTCTTCGAATCCACACTTTGCTCCCTAACATCATGTCCTATCTGTATATTAAATTCTTACTTTTTGAAAAGGAATAATTGAAATTCTATTCATTTATAAATAAAAAATAAATTTTTCCAACTATAGAAAATCAATATAATAAATAATTGTTGAATAAAATCTATTTACAATGAAAATATATAAACTTAAATTAAAAATTGTACTTATGTCGACTGTTCTGAATTAAATTAATAAATATTTTTATCAGTCTTACAATCTTTATAATATCATATATTAGCTAAAATAATGACAGTGATCATAAACAAGGACAGTCTGACTGTCATTATTTTCGCTAATATATGATATTATAAAGATTGTAAGACCGATAAAAATATTTCTTAATTTAATATATAAACTAGCCATTGTATTATTCGATAATTCTGAATCTTCTGTTCGATTGACAAAATTGAATATATATATATATATATATATATATATATATATATATATATATATATATATATATATATAAAGTACTCTGAAAACTCCTTCACTTGGAGATTAGATGCTCTAGAACGTGTACGAATAAGTACCTCGTTTGGGATTAAGGCTTCGAATTTATGGAATGGTTTTCCCGAAGTGATTCAATCCAAGTTTAAGGAACGTTGTTTTAATAGTATATTACGTTCGTATTAATTAAAATAGAAGTTTTTGTGAACTATATATATATATATATATATATATATATATATATATACAGACTGAGTAGTGCTGGACTAAACTAATAGCGACAATTTTATGTAACTTGGCAGTGAATTGCTTTTTTTTATATCGTTATAAATTATTAAATCATAAACATTGTTCCAATATAATACTGCTATGTTGAAGTTTCAGCGGAATTGTGCTTCTTTACTTAATTATAAAATTTAAAAAATATTTTGCGCGATTTTATTCGTTAATATTTCCATTAATATGTCAAAGGTCAATATCAAATATTTCTTAAGAAGTCGCTTTCGAATCGGGTTTAAGTGACCTGGCATTTTTCATTGTTGGGATTGAAAATTGTAAAGCCAATGAATGACACAAAGCGCACGATATTTTATTTAAAAAGGTTTTTGGATGGCAAAATTCCTTCATTTGCGGATCTCCCAATTTGTATGAGTTAAGGCCAACAAATAAAAAGGCAAGGTCTAAAAACGAAGAAAACTAAAATAATTTCGATAAATTAGAGTTAATATTTTACACATTTATTTCTTGTGTAATGTTTATCATGTTATTTTTGTGTCAATTATAGACTTACCCATCATTGCTAAAAAGTTAAAAAATATTATTAGAATATAGTCAAATTGAGATTAAAAGATCCAAAAAACAAAAATGTACAAAGATTCATTCAAATCGAATGGAAAATACGAACATTATTTGATTTGTTTATATATGATACATAGGAAAAATGAAGCCGACATTTTTTTTGGATCATATATGATGCGGCACCGCTTACTCGATTCTAAATAAAAAATAGTTTTACGCTGATTCTGTAGCATATAGTAGATCCTTGTAGTTTATTTTATCATTTTCAGCTTTGGAAAAGACTTCTTTTTTTCTTTAACGTAATTTGTAGTCATTAATACGACATAAATTTTGGAAATAGACAATAAATGTTTAGAAAAATGCGGCGCATCTTCCTTTCCATCATTTATATTAATATTCCACCTTCAAAAAATAGCTTTGTTACTCTTTTTAACATAAGCCCAAATAATCTTTTATTAAGCATTAAGACAATGACCAATGATATAAAGCGAATGGTATACAGGTTACAATTTATATTATTATGTCAATCGCAAGCTTGTATTAGTTTTAAGGAATTTAATTAATTTAGTCGTTGAAAATTTCCGTCATTTTTTAACAAAAGTTATTTCAATTAAATCTTAATTATTGTTTCACGTGACTTTTAACATTATCTGAGGCAAAAAAAATCAAATCTTCCTACTGTACAGTACGTTTTTAGATTTTCAGTTTATAACAAAAAAAATTTTATTGTAACTCTAATCTGAAAAATTAACCTTTGAAACGATTTACTTAATCTGTCGCGGCTTAAATTACAAACAATAGTCGGCGCATAAGCGGACTTTTACTTCGTGCAACTTACATCACTCGCCTCGCTCTGGGGGCCAACCTGCCTCACGTGGCGAATAATCAACTTCCGCGCCCGTGTTAAAACGTACTATATTATCTATCTATCTCTCCATCTATATCTCGCTCTCTCGACCTCTCTGCCAAAGGTGTGCCAAGTGTGCCCGAGGACGCGAAGACAAACTCCACCCGCGAGCCAGGGCAATTCCAACGGATAGTTAGACTAATATAGGTATAGACGTGCTTCGAAATCGATTGCCGCGCGCACGGCGTCGCGTCGTCGACAAGGGCGGGGGACGAGGAGGAGGAGGAGGAGGAGGAGGAGGAGGACAGGGTTCGGTGTTTACGCGTATGTAAAGGCGATACGAGCGCGTTCGTCCGTGTCACTACCCTCCCCCGTCCCCTCCTTGTCGGGCCTCGTCTACGTTCGCGTATTCGCCAGCCATCGGGGCTGCGCCTCCGCGTCCATTTCAGGCGATCTCACAAACCCTATTTACGTATATATATATATATATATATATATATATATATATATCCCCCGGCTATTCCCTGAATTAAAGCGCGCGTATTACGTACATCGGCTTTGTGTGCACTGTGAAAATGTGCCCTATTTTCTGGCAAATCCGGTTTGACTGCCGTTAAAGCTGAAAATTATTGCGCCTGGCCACGGGCTCAAAGCTCCCCTAAATGGCAATTTTCATCCGATTAAGTATAATAATGATTATCTATATAATGCTGATTTTTCAGATATGCACATCCGATGCGCAGAAATATTAACATCAAAATATGTCGTTTTTTATTTCAATCATTATGTCTAGTTAAGTACGTGTGTTTTATCAAATATTTATTCAATTTTTAGTAAATATTTAGTTTCTACTAAGTACTAAATTTTATTATTTTGAAAGATTATATAATGACACTCCTTACATTATTTTTTACTTATGCACCTTCACTACAGGTAAAAAATTTTTAAAACTTATAAATCTTAATATAAATACATTGAAAATTTTTATGATTATTCTCAATGTCAAGCGACTACGAATTCTTTTTGAAGACTTTACAATTATGTACTTGGCTATAGACCCTATAATTAATATTATAGTCATATATAGTGAAAGTTTTGCTTTATTTTAACAACTAATTATAATTATAATGTATTGCAAGAATCCAATCAATGTTCAGCAATGTATTGTATATAGAAAATATATTCATTCTCTTAAATATTGCATTTTCGTATTGTACTAGGACACGGATTTTGGTCTATTCGCACTTTTTTTTAGCATAGATAGATACTGGTACATGCAGGGTACTTGATATTTTGACTAAATTTTCAGGTCAAATAATACAGTTTAAATAACAACGTAACAAATACTTAACAATTAAATCCGTAATTTTGATAATTCGATATTTGGATATTTTAATTGTCTTATTTAATGGCTATTTTAACTTGCATAGTATGACCATGAATCTATTTATTGATATAGATGATCAAAGTTAATCACACAAAAGTACCTTCTCATTCCTAAGTATGAAGTAAACGTATCTTGCGTTGGATTTTCAAACTTTATATAGTCATTATTTGGAAGTTAATCAGATGTACTAGTATTTCCGTCGATTGGATTAAATCCATGAACAATATCTAGAGAGCTGTCCTTGCTAGAAATAGACTATAATTAAATAATATATATAGTATGTCTAACTTTCAAAACTTGTACGAAACTATAAGTTTATATTTTAGTTCCCATATTTTATATACATTACGTCCGCATTGTGAAAAAAAACTACACGAGAGACCCGCGCTACATTGTAATTTTTATCAATATTTGACAGGTAGTTGATTTTACCGAAACTTTCGAACCATCTCCAACTTCATCAAAACGTTAACAACTTCCCACTCTCGATGATCGCGTATTCATCGCCCGTACACTCCGGCCCGAAGCTACCGGTATACGGTAAAATTCTCGCTTATCAGAGCGGGGTTTTTCCAACTTTTCCCCGCCCTCCCTCGCCCCAACTGTATAAATATATTCTCAAGCGAGGGACGCCATCGTGGATCTCTCGTGGAGAGGAACGGACGCCACCTCGCCCGTGGCCTCGCATCACGGAAACTCGTAAGCTGGTAACAAAACGAATAAGCAGAAACGGGCGATGAGGGGGGGGGGGGCAGCGGCAAAAAAAAAGCTCCAATCCCGTTCGCGCGAAGCGAGCGTTCGGAGAAAAATCGAGTTGGCGCGAGGTAATCTTGGTATGTCGCGCGAACCTGTATGCGATCGGTGCGTCAGGAGCGGACCAACAAGCGGGGGAATAAAATTCTATAGGGTGAAAGCGGGGGTTTGGGTGGAGGGAGGAGGGGGCGATCGGTATTGCTTCGGTCTTTCTGGGATTTCGACTTGAGTATTCTGGTGAAATGCATATTTATGGGAGAATTAAGAGGATTCGCAAAGCATCGATCGTCCATGGGCGCCTTGACTAAAGCCTATATAGAAGGAGCTTCGATTCTCGCAATACCCGTAAATTTTTAATTAATTCCCGGCGCAGCTTCGAAGTTTAAAATCAATTTAATTTTTCACGTCCCGAAGCAGCCGAAGATGCTGCCAATTCGATCGAGACGTGTAATGGAATTCTTACTCCTCAAAAAGTTAAACTGACAACGAGAATTTTACTCCATATATTCTGAAATTTTTAGATAAAGTCACACTTTATTTATTAAGTACCGAAATTAAAAAAATAACTCTGAAATTCTAGATTATCCAAAAATTTGCATACAAGAAAAAAAATTATACGCGTCAAGGCATACCTCGAGCTTCATTTATACTTTCATATAACGAGTATACGACTACTCTAAAAATTATTAATTTAGTTCCTCAGTACACATTTATTTCAAAAAATTCTCTTTCGGAATCTATTCATCACAATTCCACGACATTTTTCGATGCCCGCATAAAACGCCATTAACCGTCAATTTTCACGGCATAAAACGGATCCACTCCCATCGCCAAACAGCCATTTTAAAAGCTTTACTTAGACTATCTATCGCTTTTTTTTAGACTATCCCGCTAGGTCGCCCTCTACTCCTCGAGTCCGTACGCGAGAGCGACTCAGCCCTACCGAGACAGGAAAAAACGAGCGTCGCGACAATATCGTCGCCGGGGGCGAACGAATTCGCGGTCGTGCCGTGATCAAGCTTTCGTCGTCGCCTCCCCCCCCCCACCCTTCCAGACGCTGAGAGCGCCGCGGCGGTCGACCGACTGGGAGGGGGTGCAACGAGGAGAACATTGTTTCCAACGTCGGAGTTTGCCCCGCCGCGCTATATAGTCGAGGAACGACGGCGCGGTTGGAATGGAAGAAGTGGGGTGTGGAGGAGCAAAAACGTCGCGCAACACACAGCGCTGTGAGGCGGAAGTCCGCGAAAGGGGTCGGGGCTGGAGGAAAGAGGAGAGGGGATAAACGGAAGCTGTTCGAACCGATGGTAGTATTTTCGAGAGTTCTTGCGGGAAATCCCGGGCAAATTATTAGGTTGCAAATTGCGCCTTTACGGCGAGGAGGTTGATTCGGTCGGGTGACCGTGTTTCTTTCATTTAACTTGTGGCTGTTTATACACGAGTTAAAGCAATGAAATTATGATGATGTCCAAGCTACAGATGTACTTTTGTATTGGATTAAAAGAAAAAGTATTTCATATTGCATTAATATATTAAGGCTTGTAGGTAAGGGTTATAGCAATTTATTGTAATTGAAATTCCACGTTTCTTTACAAAGATGAAACCTTTAAAAGATTAGTTCCATACAAAATTCTTTATCCTCTTATTAATAAGGAAGTAAGCAAAATTAATAACACTGTCTACAATTACTATCGAAGGCGATAGTTTGGTATACAAAATATATATATATATATATATATATATATATATATATATATATATATATATATATCATTATGTTTATGATTTTCCTTTCTTTGTTCTGATCTACAAGAAGTCGATAAAATTATTATATAGTGCGTCGGCAGAATAAAAGTATATAGATTAAACATAGATTATGTTTTCCAGAATTTGGTAGCGAGTAAAATATTCAAATATCAAGTGCTATATATAATTGCAACAAGTCAGTACCTCGAATAGTCAAAGAGAGTGCGAGGAACGTGACAGAGAAGCAACGCCAGAGGATGCGAGAAGAGTCCTTTACGAATCACTCACGACAAATGCTTCCAAGTCTTGTCTCTCGTCACAATCCGTCGATGGACTTATCCTCGCTCTTCCACCCTCAATTATTATCGCACCGATTGCAGTGATTTCCAATCGAAAATGCTTTTGTACTGAGCAGAAAAAAGTGAACTGTATACCAATTTCTCTCTCTCTCTCTCTCTCCATCCCAAAATTTTTCATTTGTAGCATAGGTCTTCTACTTGTTCTTTTACTCTGAAGCCAAAATGAATGAAACTAGAAGTAAACGCAAGAAGATGGAGTATCAGCAAAATTAATTCGAGCGAGTTAAAGATATGAAATCAATTAGGCCGTCGACAGCTATAATGCATTTCTTTCCGCTCCAAGTTCGCGCCGGTGGTAAAATAGTACATGTAAAATTGCCATATATATTTTATGCCTTTTAATAAAACTATATAGTTCTTGTCGAATGTGCGGAGAGGGAGAGAGAAGAGTTTCTTATCCCCAGTATCAAAACTTTTTGATACTTTTACTACAAGTGAAATATCCTACTTTTTACGTCCAAATTTCATATTCAGAATCGAAGTTCGAGAATCGTTGGGTTTCACGTCGTTCAAGAAATCGATGTTTGCTACACACGCAACAATTATATAATTTTTTTTCTTCAAATTTTATGAAGCTGCTGAATGAACGAATAATATTCCAATGTAGCCTATAGAATTAATGATATATCCATTTTACGTATCAATGATAATTATCACTATATAATATCTAACATGTAATAAATAAGTAATTATGGCTACCTATACAAAAAATAATATTTTTTTCTTAATCGTTTGATAAAATACGATATTTTTACCCGTGTAAAAGCAAATAGCGAAACTAATTGGTGCCATGATGCAGGTACTGTAATATCTTTGAGAAAAAAAATGAACAATAAAACAAAAAATCTGTTCAAAGTCGGAAAGTCTATAAAACCAGATGCTCCATCTGCAGTTACTCCCCATCGTTCTCGCGTGACTCGGCAGCTGCTATACCTCATTTCGGCGTGACTACGATTCAAGCCTCGTTACGGTCATTCCATTCAATTACTCGCCAGTTAAAGAGCTCCGTATAAAAAGAAAGAAAGAAAGAAAGGAATAAAAAAAGAAGGGACTATGAGGAGTTTGAAAAAAGGAACACGTAATAATTTTGTAATAAGCCACAAAGAAACTTGCTCACGATCCGAGAAGTGCCCATGAATGAGAAAGCGGCGCAAATAATTTATCAGTCCTTGGCCATTGCAAAATTTCCTCGGGATCTAACGGCCGCGGCACCGGCTGTAATTATGCCGGTCTTAACGATTGTAAAAATGTCGGAAAGGAGTGAATAAAAATGAGAGAGACAGACAGTAGGGAATCCCGATGGAGTGGGATGGGAAAGGTAAGGAAGTCGAGAGCCCTGGCGAAACGACGCTCGTCCTGATTCAGCCATTGAAGTGCGACAAGCGTGAAAGTTAAAACCGAAATGTTACCATTACTACGGTGGTGGATGCAAAGGAGAGAATATGAGAGAGAAAGAGGGAAAGAAAGAGGCACGAAAGAGATGTGGTGAAGGGGAAAGTCGGCAGGAAAGAAAAGTTAAAAGAGTTTCCGGTCAGGGTACGGCTGTCGGGAAAAGCTAAGAAAAACGAAAAATAAAGTAAGAGCCGAGCGGTAGAGGAAATGTCGAGTCATTAAAATGATTTTATTACGAGCTTTATTTACCTAGAAAGAGGGAAGACATTGAGCTTTACCTTTTTCCTCTCACTAACTCTCTCTCTCCCTCTCTTTCTCTCTTCCCGTTTTCCTCTTCAACGTTTCTGTTCCTTTCGTTTCGCGGAAACACGACCGAAGCGGTGCTTTTTCTCTTCATCGTCACTCGGCAAGGGAGGAAAGAAAAATAAAAGCTTTCCACGCCCTGGGGATGAACGGGATAAAGTATATATAAATACAGGAGTGAGCGCCCTGCGAGTGGTAAATATGTCCAAGAGCGCGCCCTCGCCGTTAAAAGTTTCGTCGCGACTCGAGGAACGGATCGTGATCTCCCTTTTGCGCGGAGCGTCAAAGGTAAGCGTACACGTATATATGCGTACCCTGATGACGTGTCCTGCACATTTAACGGCAGTTCTGCCAAGCGGTCGAATAATCCGGGATCTAGTATATAATTACATATCTTTTAGTGTCGCATTTTATTCAATATTTGATTTGTCATTTGATAAATAATCAAATAATAATGAACATTTTGGAGATTTTTTCTTAGCAAACTTGATATCTTGAATTTTTTATTGAACGTGCACATTGTAATTTCCATATGAATTGCTCAGTCAGCAATTGTAGACCGCATTAACCTCTAATATAGAATATTATCTCGGGAGGAAGAAGACAGGTCGAGAAGCGCCGCACAAAGATTAAAGTTGTATGTGTGAGATAGATATATATATAAGACTCTCTCATCTCAGAATGTTAAACAAGGCCTACTAGCCATTAATTCAAGTTGGGCAAAGCACATCCGGTACTAACAATTAAGCTCTATGAAGGAGAAGTTCCTCCTTCCACTCCTACGCCGTGAGTCCCGTGGGATAGGAGAGTGCATTAACACACCCATAGATATCGCGAGCCACAAGATCTGATGATTATATGAGCAATTCCTGCAGCGTCGTCGCCCAGCTTTCTACTTGACAAATGCTCCTGCGCATCTCCTCAGAGCCGCCCCGCCCCCGCCCCGTCATTCCTTCTCTCTCTATCTCTCTCTCTCCTCTTCTCTCTCTCTCTTTCATGCTCGGAATTATTCCTATAATGAAACGAATATGAACGAAATGTCGTCCCAGAGACTCGTGGAGGTCGAAAAGTTTAAGTATTTTCTAATGGGCTACTACGGAAAAAAACATTTCGGATGCTTCACTCACTCTCTCTCTTCTCCTCTATCTATCTCGTTCTAAAATTTATCTATATCCAGATTTAAAGTTTATTTCTCTCTTCTTTTTCTTCTAGATAAACGTCAATTTTAGATACACGTATTTTAGGCGTACGTAAAAGTAATATAATCGGATTCTTCTTATCATCTCTTTTTCGCAAATGGTGTTTTTCTATCGTTTAACGATTGTAAGTATCATTTCTAAGCAGATAAGCTTACTATTTATATGTATAGTTCTTTTTATGCACATTTTCAAATTAGTCTATTTTGACTTTGCCATATTTACTAGTTGGGCGAACGAAAATGGTGTTCGAATTATTAGAAATAAATCCCAAACTATCTGCATCAGTATGCGCGAATTATTGTTTATTTTTCCACTTTACTCACCTGTATATATCGTACTGTTATTCGATTGAGTGAGACTATAAAATACTAGGAACTCTTTTTCTACTAAGCAAAAATGGACAAAAAGTTGTATGTAAGTCTCGTTTTAATGCTTAGGGACACTATTAAGGTTAGGATTAAATTTAATTTAATCAAAAAAGTCTGCATGAAGTTATCTAGAATGAAAAACACAGTACCACTATTTGGCCATGGTGTTCAAAACTTTTCGTAGAAAATTCGTCCGTACTACGGCTGCACTTTTTTATCAAATGGTACGGTAGCGGCGCCACGAAGGTAAGTTAGTTTGAGAACCGCCGACATAGCGCGACCTTTACACTATTTACTTCTAAATTGGGATTTCGACTTTTCAATCAATGAAAAAAATTATTTGTCACTTCTTTATGGATAATTTGCCAAAGCATATAGACTATTTATGACTTGTTATCACTATCTATGAACACTATTTATGAATTGTTTCCCGTAATTTTTAATATAAAATTTTGTATATGACAAATAATTAACATTAAAATAATTAAAATTTTGTGCGAAACTTATGAAAAAGTGCTTAGAGTGTATGGTAGTGATGCCCTGAGTCATAGCCAGGTGCTTCGGTGTGAGTTGAATATTAACCGGGAAACAATTAGAAAGATTTTAATCAAAGATTTCGCAATGAAAAAGCTGTGCGCGAAGATGGTACCGAAGAACCTTTCAGATGAGCAAAAAGCCCACCGAATGAACATCGCTCAAGGTTCTCTCAAGCAGGTTGGAAGTGATCCTACTCTTCTCCATCGAGTTATTACTGCTAATTAAAGTTGGTTCTTTCAAAATGACCCCAAAACTAAACAACAAAAAGCCAACAGTGCCTGTCCCCTGGAGCGCCAAGGATCGAGTATGAGCAAGTCCAAAGTAAAAACCATGTTCAATTGCTTCTTCGACAGCAAAGCGGTGGTTCATAAAGAGTTTGTACCACTTGGACAAACCGTAAGGGTGCTCAGAGTGCGTCCAGAGATCGCGAAGTCTTGGGTTCTACGACAATGCTCCCTGTCACAGTGCGTTGAGCGTCTTTCATTTTGTGGCATCTAAAGACATCGTAACGTTACAAAAACCGTCCTATTCACCGGACATGTCACTCTGCAATTTTTTCCTATTCCCGCATTTGAAAAAATTCGTGAAAGGTCGACATTTTGACTCCGTTGAATACATCTAAGAATCTGTGACGAGGGTACTCGGAGAGGTCCCACAAGAAGTGTTCCAGTATATATATATATATATATTGCTAGACGTTTATTTGTCTACATTATCAAATAAGGAATCAAATTTCACTATTTTTTAGAAATTTTATTTTATAAATTAAGTTTATATAACTAATATTTATTTAAGTTTTTAGAAAATTATTTTAAAAATAATAGTCAGCAACAAAGCTACCAAAAACATAGTTAGGAAAGTTAATTTACTATTAATATTCATTCTAATTGCAATTTAGAGCATTCATTACTTTATTCATTAATTTTTTACGTCATTAATTTATTAATTAGTTTTTAATTTATTTATTAATTTTTAATTAATTCGTTTTGCAACATTGAAAATTCATTATTTTTGAAAAATTAATTATAAAATTATTGAAAATTCAATATTATTGCAAAAATTCATTATAAAATCACAACAAATAAATTAATCTCATAATTCAGAACCCCATAAAAATATTTATTTCAAAAATTGTAATGTTACTATTAATAAATACAAAAATGAATTGCTAACAATGAAATTTTGTAAACATCTAAAATAGTTAGCCGAGTTTGATGTGCTCTTGGCATAGTAAGAATTTTAAATATATCTCGTATACTTTATAAAAAATTTATATTAAATACTTTCCGAATGTGCAGAATACTAACACAAAAATAGTATAGTAACACAAAAAATATTCTATAATTAAATTAAAAAGTCAGTTCACTGTTATAGTCAGACGTCTTACCTAATTAAAAATAAACTTGAAAAAAAAAATTAAAATAATTCCTGCAAGCCGAATCTTTCGGAATCTTTTAACAAAACAGTGTTTTTTTATTTCTTTGAAGGCGAAAATGGAACTCTTGACTCGATTGAAAATTCAGAACTTAAATCACAATCCTTCGATATAAATCACAATTATCCATAGTAATGATTTGCAACCGTCCATAGTAATGAATATACAAATTGTTCCAAGAATAAATTGAAATTTCATATGAAATAAATGAAGGTTAAAACGCCAACATAATTATATAATTATATGTTTTATAAGAGCGATTTGAAAAAACAATGAATTAAAATAGTTCAGGTTTGTTTATTCAATTTGTTTGTTGTACTACATACATAGATCATAGCCAGCGTGCCAAAATTCCATAACAAAAAAAAATCCCAAAATTTTTCCACACAACTGTAAAACTTTTTATAAATCTTCGCCAAGCTTTTCATAAATCCTCGGCATATATCAGAAGACCAAACTACGCTTATGAATAAAAATTATCGCCACTTTCGCCTCTTATCACTCCTCCGCTCGCGCTATATCTACAACTTCAGCTGAGTATGTCTCCCCGTCTCCTCCTCCGACTCCATTTCTCTATCCCGCTCATCTAGCCATCGTATCTATTCTCCCTCGGCTAGCTGGGCGTTAGATATACAGCGAGCCGTGGAGGCAGGATAGTCGCCGACGAATACGCGCTCGCGGTTCGTGATGGAATAAATTTAGTTCCGGAATGCGCGATGTGCAGAGCGACAGACGGACCGCGAGAAATACAGCGAGAACACGGCGACTAGAGGAGGATGAGGGGTTTATTCCGGCCTTCGTCGATGTCAATTGGATTGCTGACAATTGCCTCGTGAACGGTTCGGAGGAGGTGGGGGGGGGGGTTGGATTGCACGGACGTGGAGGGATGAGAGAAGAATTCACGGAATAATATATAGATAGAAAAAGTTGCAAAACCTTATGACGTAAAATTGGATGCGTGTATGCGATCGTTTGCGCCGAAGCTATGCTCCATCACTTATGTTTTCAGTTAGCCGGAGTTTCGCAATGTTTTACGAGGGATAGTAATGCCGGATGAAGAAATTGTACTGCAAGATGCAAGGGCCTTATTCGATCTCACCATAATACAAGGGTTTGTTAAGATACTCTGATATCCGTTGGAAGGTTGGACGAAATTTTTTTGCAGGTATTTGCCTTTACAGGATCGGAGGAACCGTGACTGATTTATATTTTCCTATGCCTTTTTTATGGAATAGTTTCAAAAATATGTTCATTTCTCAAATTACCATTTGGTTTTTTTTTTTTTTAATTTCTAAGAGAAGCTATAACATGGAGACATCTTTGTCAATGGCAGTTCTATATTCTCTTTTTGAAAATATGTCGCAGCTTTCTCATATGTTATAAAATCGTACGTAGGACGATATAAATATGCTGTACAATCGAGTTTCAGAGGTGTGACTACACCCCATACTCTGTTATATTTTGTCTCATTTAGAAGCATTATATAAAAGATCGTAAAGAAAATATGAAACTGTAGCAGTTAAAAAGGACAGATTGTACAATTAAAAGACTAGTAAATGATCGTAGTAGTTCAATTTGTAAATACTTGTACATAACAATCTATAGAGCCGTATGCCGTAAGTATTAATTCAATATTATTATAAGTTGATCCCAATTATTATTTATTATCCTTTCGAAAATCTTCCACAATATTACTCAATTTGAAGTCTTTTAAATATACTCTTGTCAGTTTTCATATCTCAAACTTCTATCTTTAACATCATTAACATTTATAACATATCTACACTACTTATTACTACTGTCCGTATAAAGATTTCATAGTTTCAGAAGAATTTTCGAAAGGTACCCTCAAGGATGTAAAATAGATAGTAAGTGAACGAACAGAATATAAGTCTAGTTATTTAAATGGAAACATTTAATGCATATTATTGTAATTAAATATGTTAAACTACAATTGCTTGTATTAAAACTTTTTAATGTTCTCATAAAGTGACGGTGAAGAGATAGATAAGAAAAAAGGATCATTAAACTAACTGATGTTCGTCATAAAAATATTGATTTCATCGATAATATTGATCTAGCAAATGTAAGAGAATCCCAAGAAATATTTATAAACGACAGTCTTAAAAGCAGCATTGGGGAAGTTATAAATGATGGCAATATTATTTTTACATTATAAACGGTAAGGTTATTCGTGCTACTAAATTCTATAAATATAAAAATCATTCGTTCATATCTGTACACAAATGGCAGTATATAAATATGCTTTAGTACATTCAATTCAATACTAATTTGAAACATTGATTTAACGTAAAAACAGGTTGAGTAAATCCATGCATTCAACCATTATTTTTAACTATATAAGAATTTTCGCTCAGTTTTATTCAATTCTTTTAATGCATTGCGACCAAAATGCGTCATATTATTACTGAGTTAGTCGCGGAAGTCAAAATAGAATTAACATACGTACCGTTCAACTACTGTAGATATTATTTAACTAAGTACACTGTCGGACCGGAAATTCCGATGAATAACGAAATCCGTGCCGCCACCGGTCTCGTCCGCAAATTTCTCCAAAAGTGTCTACAGGATCCCTGGCGCATAGTCATCCATACCACCCTACCATACCGCCATACCACCTCTGTCGATGCTCCTGCCGCGCGCGATGCCCGCTGCATCGGCAAGCCTTACGCACGCGCTCACATAATAGAGGCGATACGCGGGAAGAATGCACGAAGATTGCCGCGTACCCGGGGCGATGCGCGAATTACGAGAAAAAAAAAGTTCTCGTGGGCGGTGAGGTGAAAGGTCCAGTCCCATCTCCCCCATCCGCGCGTATTTGCCCACGCACGTGCCCTTTACGCATCGGTTCCATTATTCGTCTGGCCTTCTTTAGACGTGAATACATTACCGGCCGTATTGTCTGAAATTCGAGGCTCGCCCATCGAAACAAGTTATATTTGCGTATAGGAATTTAGATGCTCATATTGAGTCCTTTAACGATAAAACAATTTTATTATTTTCACCCACACGTTCGTGCATACGGAAATCCGACGAACCAGTGGATTTTCTTTAATTATCTTGTATAGATACACAAAAAATTGTCATTACTGGTAATAGTCCGTCACTGTAAAAAATATAATGTATAATGTTTTAAGATACATGTTAATGGTTCAAATTTTGAAAAGATGTACCGAATCGAATAAAAATTGTATGATTAAATTTGTTTATGAAATCGTATAAAGCACAAAAATTATTTATATTATTTCCACCCATGTTAATAGGGATATTAAAAATTGTGCTTATGTCAACTGTTTTAAATTAAAAGAACTAATATTTTTATCGGTCTTACAGTTCTGGTTTATAAGAACCCCTGTATAATCGTCGATGGAATTTACTAATAAAAATCAAAATGAATCAAAAATAAGACAAAAGAAAAATGATAAATATAAAATTAATCCATATGCAAAAATACAAAGGAAGAAAACTTCCTGTTCCCACTACACAAATTACCGAATCTTATATTTGCATCATTCAACCTTTAAAGGACTGAAATTTAGGTTGAAGCCGGTCAGATTGTCCATTGCTATTTTAGAATCTTGGTTTTTTCTTTTTTCAGATGCTGTCGACGTGATTATAAACAAGGACAGTCTATCTGTCATTATATAATTATAATTAGATTAATTTACAAAGACTGAAAAACTGATAGAAATATTTGTTAATTTAATATATATATATATATATATATATATATATATATATATATATATATATATATTGGTAATATATTGAATAACTTTGTAATGAGAAAAGGAAATCACTTGTTGGGATCTTGGATTTATGCGTAAGTCATACAAAATCCTATCTAATATAAACCCAAATACTCTGCATTAAGTAAATTTTCAATTAACATTTTGAGCAAACTTGCGTACTCCAGAAAATAATTAAAATTTCTTCACATATATCCTATATCCGCATGGCATGAACGTCTTTGTGATAAGAAAACAATTTTTTTTTATTAAAAATGCATAAAAAATAAATATAACATAATATTATTTAATTTTATATATTAATTGTGATTCTTTAACCGAAAAATCAATATAAGAATTAACATTCCTTGCGATTCAGTACCTGTAGATTACAATGAAAAATAAATTAATGCTCTCAGTTATTATTTTCGCTAATATAATTATAAATTCTCTTTAAAAAGTTTTCGCAACGAGGTAAATCTTGTTTTGTTCTTAATTGTCAATTATTTTCATCGGCCTTTCGACTTCCGATCAAAAGACCTCTTCAAAGTGTATTATTTAATTGAACAGCTGAGATTAATTTCTATTGAGGAGTAAGTTCAAAAATTATAAAACTAAATCCAAAATATTAAGTCAAAATTAACATAAACACATTTATGGCTATTAAGTAAAGTATCAATAATTTATGAACAAGTGGAACGCACATCTTTAATAATGACGAAAATAAATGAAAATTAAAAACAAAAAAAGATTTAGTTCTTTGCAACCAATCTTTAAAGAAGAATAAATTTGTAATTTATTTACTGATATCCATATTGAAAATTTTCATTGTAAATTTATTTTGGTTCCAGTAGAGGCGTATTAAAAGAAATCTGCACAAATGTTTTTGAACTGTGTGAAGAATGTGAAAGTTACTATCTCCTTGTAAATTGATTCATTTGGAGTGTATGCTTAGAAAAATAGAAATAATTATTTACATACGTACTTATGAGCAGAAAATATTTAAAATAGCATTAAATTACCCTATTCTAATTCGTATACCTTTCTTAATTTTATATCAACATTCTACCCATTGATATTTTAGCCATATTTAAGTGAAAATTAATTATCGAACAACATTTAAAATTGACGCATCTTGCGTTAATTTTGTTAATATAACACTTGATCGTAAATAGCGTTGGGAATACTTCGAACTTCAAGCTTTGCTGAATCAATATTTGCCAAAACATTAAACGGAAACTTTTCGCATTACCCAAATCAAGGGCTATCGTAATTAAAATATCAGATATATATATAGTCACAATTAATATATACTAAATCGGATGGCTTGTATAAAGATTAGCGGGAAAAATTATACCCGTAGTTATACGCGCGACTTAATCCATATAAACTAATTTCAGAGCATTAAAGCGTGTAGACTCGGTAAACGAACGGAATTCTCATCACAACAATCTTGCGCTCGAGCCGTTGCCGAAAACTATTTCTATACTCCAGCTGTTTGTTTGCGAACAGAAAAATCATGTCTCCTACTTGTCCATTCGGGAATGCATTGCATTAATCGATTGATAACGTGGACAATTAATTCAGCCGAAGCGACTATATACTACTCAGATATACACCTGAAGCGAGTAGAATTCTGAATAACTAATGAAAAATAAAATATCTCATCGGCAGTACGTAATGAGCAGCTCTGACCGGCAGCTCTGCATCCGGAAGACAAAGGCCCAAGTTTCCCAATGGCTTCGAGAGCTACTCACACGAGTCGCGAAGTGCGAAGCTTAAGAGGCATCCATCGTTCTAGAATTATTAATGCCGACACCTGTGGCCGAAAAGAAGGGTGAGAAACAAACAGGGGCAAGGGGGGGGGGTTGGTAAGATCAACAAAGACGGAAAGCTCACCGAGAAGACGCGGGTATAGGCGTTTGATTTACCGACGCAGTTTGTCTAGCGAATATGTGGGACACGTAGTAAAGTCCGGCAGGTCAAGGATGATGGAAAGCATCGCTCTGGCCGGTGTAATAAGAAAGCTGACAAAAGTATTGGAAATTTTGAACAAACTGAGGATTGAAACAATAGCCCCGGATTTTCGTTGCTGAAATGTGTATAGATACCGGGTATAATTAGATTTGCTTTTTTTCGATTCATGACTACTCTTTTGTTTTTTTTGTATCGTTCCACTTCAGTTGTTTTCATTCGTTGCATTGAACCAGATAATGAATTTTGTCTAATTTAAAATTTATAAGATTGTTTCTTGCGACATCGTATATACTTTATTTAAATGTAATTTTACATACAAACTATAGATGCGATAAATAGATATTTATTAGAATCATATTTTAGATTCTATTGAGAGCTAAAGTATCATAAAGTACTGTTCAAAGAGGAGCGCAAAAAATACGCACATGCTCTATCTGGGTTTGTCGAAATTTCGGTCGTTGTATTTTCCGCCATTTTTATGCCACTACAATTCGATTACAATATATAAAAAAACGAAAAAGAAACTTCATTCCTACAAAACTTAAAAATAAGTATAACAACGGCGATACAAAATTAAATTTCAAGTGAATAAAAGTCGATAAAAGGTGAGATATAAGTATCCAGGGCAAATGTAAATTTAATGAGGCTGAAGTATGATATATCTATATCATCATATTTAACAAATCTTTAGATTCTGATTTAAAATAAATTGTCTCATATTATCTTTTATAGGAACACTTTTCATAATGTCCTTTATTTTTTGTCAAATTGTTTGTGTTTTTACGTATTGTTCAAATTTGTACTGTTAAAAATTATTGTTTGATTATAAATTTAAATATATAGAACTATTGTAAGTGTATCTACTTTCTATATAATATTGACATGTGTTCCTTCTCCTTGTTATTAAGTTTTGAAATATTTTTTCAGCGAATGAATCATGTAATAATCAATAAAATTTCTTTTATAAATTACATTCTTTTTCTCTTCAGGCTCATTTTTATTTTTCCCTTCGGATAGAATGATAATTATATTAAATCTATCAGTCGTTTTATTTATTAATAAAATAATGTATTTTTTTAAAATGCTTTTTATAGAATTAGTAACATCCTTTATACATAGATAAAAAACAAATCTAGCATTTTTAAATCTATTATATTCTGCGTGAACTAATGAAGGATTAGTGTAAAGCTGGTGCTTTTTTAAATATATATATATATATATATATATATATATATATATATATGTATATGTATATATATACATATACATGTAATATATTTAATGAAAAACTATTATGTAGAATTAAATCTTAAATTTTGATGGTGTCCGAATTTGACAGTTCCATACATTTATTTGTTAGTACAATGCATTTATAGTTAGTATTGAAAATTGGAACAGATAACAGATAGCCTGAATGATACTTAATATTGATTACGAAATTAATAATTAATATGTAATAGAAAAGTTTTATTTTCTACACTAATTTGTTCCGTACAAAAATAAAACAGTTCCCTTTCGAGCAACGGCTCCTGGAACAGATCGTCGAGAGCTACTATAGTATACTGTGCTTTACCGAAAACTTTATAGAAAACACGCCGACGACTGCTCGTTCTCGAGCGTGGAGTTCTGGATAAGCTGTATCGCAAGCTATACATCAATATATATATATATATATATATATATATATATATATATATATATATATATATATAATTATGATGCACACGTCCAACGACGCGAAAGGGGCAGGCTTGAGTACATTGGCTCTCTTGTAGAGTGGTTTTTTTCCGATTTTTCCTTTAAAGTTAAATCCGCGAATTTATAAACTTTTTTCGCGTCCGAGGCAATACTGCCAATATAGAATACACATCCGCAGCGCCCTCAAATTTAAAGCCGTTCAAACTGGACGAACGGGAATGCGAGCGAGGTCGAAGCGGCGATTTTTTTTTTCTCACCACTTTAGCGAATCCACGATCGTACGTGGGACAGTAAAACTTTTTTTCGACACTTTGAAGTATAATGGCATGCAGGTCGCTTTAAATAATTTGCGTCTAATATCGCGGTGTATAATACAATGAAATTAAAGGGATGATTTCATAAAAAAATATTTATAGATACTATACAATATACTATTTTCATTTCGTATTGATTTTAAATAATGAACTTTTCTAATGTCGACTACTATGGAAAACTAATTTTTCCAATTATGGATATCTAAATTAATTAGTTTTTCCGCGAGCAAGCAATGATTAATAAAGCAAACGTCGCACAGCCTTAATGAAATTTCATGCTCGTGATGAAATATTAAAAAGAAAACCTGTTTAAAAACGAGAGTAGTGGTGTAACTAAGGTATATAGGAAGAGTTCAAAGGCAAAAAAAAACAATATATAAAGATGAATAAAACAGCGCAATCAGGGAAGAACGTCGGTTTTTAAGGGCGTGTTTCCAGTCGAATTAAATAACGTTGCTGCCTCTGTTAACGTAGCGTCGCTCGAGTGAATTTAGAAAACTTTGTAAATTTGTGTATCCGGCGCACAGAGCGCACGAATTTCCAAACTTTTTTTTCATCCTAATTATATAATTATAGAAATTTTTATGTTTAAAGACTGTTTAATCTAACTAAATTCTTGATAAACTGTCGAAAAAAGCAAGAAATAATTATTCCTACTAATTTTAAGGAGGCTGTGAGTTAATTAGTACTTTAATTATAAATATTTTAGCGTAAGTATTTTTTTTATATAAAAAAAAGTTATTTATCGAAATAAAATCATTTATTATTCATATAATTTTTACGTATTTTTTAATGCACTTTAATATTCTTTCAGGGAATAAAGTAATTTTAATTTTACACCGTCTAAGCAATCAGTGTAAAACCTCGCACGTCCCCTGGCGCCAGATAACAATGCAATTTAAGAAGGAAAACATAAAATTTCTTTTTTCTTTTCATAAAATGTTATTTATCCGTGACTGTTAAATTTACATACTGATTACGTATAAAGCAATCATGCAGTATTTATGTAATTTCTATTAGATTTTAAAATATTATTATTAATATCAGAAGAATACATAGTTTATTACACTTTATTATAGATTATTTATTTCTATTGGTCACTATTAAAAAATAGGAAAATGGAAAAACGGATTAACGAAAGTAAAAGTCTCAATTGCAAAAACTTACAGAATTTCATCCAATTTACTCGCAGTTTTGCTGGGATAGATTTTCTATGCAAATATATATCATGATCGCCCCCTTGTGCCCTGAAAGTCATAAATCGAGAATCACTAAAGGACAAAACATTAGCGCTCCGTTGAACGTTCACGGATTTAAATGAAAATATATAGTCGTATGGATTCAGGGGAAATTTTTGTCCGAAGCAGGAAAACTGTATTACTGTGTAGGGCGAGAACGAATAGTACGGTTGTAAATGCTCCCAACTTGAATAAATGGAACAAACTATAAATAGTTTCCGTATTAGGATCTAGTTGGGCATTTAAATAAAAGTGTCTAAGCGACTATCCGAGCCCCTCGCAGAAACACGGGCTTCCGCGGCGCAGCCGGGTTAATTTTCACTCAGCCGCCGACACGGGACTGACGAGGAGAGCTACGCTTTAAACGCATTCCTAGTTTTCCCTCGGGAATGATCATTTGATAAAGGCGGTATGATAATTCACCGCGGCGCGGCGCCCGCGCCGATTGCTCCCGCGTATGCGCGCCCGTCGGCGTTGTGTACGAATAATCCCTAAGCGCGTCGGGCTTCGTCCGCGGCCGCGTCGCATAAAACGGACGCCGCGCGCAAGACGTATAGGGAATTTTAATCGACTTCCGGGCGGGACAGGGGACAGGGATACGGTTTTCCGATATCACGTTAAAATTCCCGCACGGGGGAAAATTGGAAACGCGCGGCAGGAGCTCATTTCCAGAGATTTAATCAAAATGTTGCGTTGGAAAATTGGCCAGGATTTGAATTTTTCTGAGAATGCAAAGAAAATTCTTTTCAATTTTACTTTTTCCCGTTCTAGATATGTGGGAGTCGATCTTCTTATTAGGGCAAACCTACTTTATTTAAATAACCAACGTAACTTTGATTTGTTAAGTATTATTATTGGCATGAATTATTAATAATTAATTTATATAAATAAACAAGTGCTAATGTTTTATCGAGGCGTATTGCATTATTTATATATACATATATATGTATATAAATTTGTTAATCGCCTTTAGAAACCTTATAAGATAATTATTTATCAATCTGAAATCAGTTTCCAATTTTTTTTTTATATTTGGAAAATTTTAAATTGAAGCTTTTAGTTTCTGGTATAAACCTTAATCGTTTAAGCTGCGTGATATTGAAAATTCATGTTCGACGATAAAATATAATAATTTTTTTTAACGCAAATTAAAAAAAAATATCGACTTGAAATTTACATCAACCCGTACGCCTTGCTGTATTTAAATAAAAAAATGCTTGATTTATCCAATTATAACCAGCTTTTACATTAGCCAATGCAGCTTAATATTATTTCGTTATAATTTTTTAAATATTAATTTTCATTTTTATATTATTTCATGAAGCAATCCAACATAAATTGTACCGAAGATGACTAATTAATTACATTTTACAACACTTTGCTGTATAAGTTTCGAGTTCTACCTTTCTGTCTACCTTAAAGCACCTTTCTTACTGGGCTGAGATAACTGCCATGCTCACATAGCACATCATTGGCAAAAGCCTTAAGTTTTCTTTGCCTATGAAGATAGGAGCAGGGGCGAAGGTCTGAACTCGGGACAGGGTATCTGAACGATGTCGGAACTGTTCGGTCATGCTGTGGATTGAAAACTAATATTACGCATAATGCGCTACAAAAGCGCGAAAGTTTGCTCGCTGATGGATCTCGCCTTTGGTTTGGCCAGTAACAGAATCGCATCCCGGACTGCTTAGCGTTCGTCCCTTCCAGTTCGAATTATTTGCTGTGAATACGTTTCTAAATTAGCCTCGAAAATATTCACCGAATATTATATAGTTTTTGAAAACTCCAAAACCGCAAATGCGATAAACTGTCCTCTAGAATTATTGAATTTATTAGTACCAGGACGAAACCATATAATATACAATTAAAAGTTCGAGTATCAATTATTATACTGCATAAAATAATGGCAACCATAACTTCGTAAGCGTACTAGTCTTTGTCGAAATATCTATTTTAAATGATAAATACAAAGGCAAGGTTATTTTACATCAGTAAATTCCAATTATTTACAATTGCTGAAAAACTCTTGCAATAGCCATTAATAAAGCGCAAGAAAAATCTTTCGATATCTGCGGTGTAGATGTGTAGCATCCTATAATACGTGTAACTTGGATCGATAACTCGACATTGCCTGTTCACGACAAACCATCCGCGTTATTTATTTATGCAACAGTCGACAAAAAAATTTGTTAAATAAAAATTAAAATATAAATACGAAAAATAAAAAGATGCATAAAAATTATAATAAATTCACTTGCAAGCAAAAACCTTTAGTGTACATTTTATTAAATGAAAAGAATCTTTAACAAAATGTTACTTTTATGTAAAAATTAGTACAAATTGTTATGATCTTTTATCATAGAATACAGCATACTATTAAACGGTTTTTCTTGTCTCATTGTTCCACGAATATAATCATACATTAGAAACAATCATTTGAAATTCCTGTCCAATTATATCACTTACGTTAAAATTTTTACTTTATGTCAACGAAATAACAGGATCACATGCAGATCATCCGACTAAAATCTCTTCGGAGCATTAGCAAAAAAAATAAATTATCAACATCATAAAGATCTCCAAGAGCTGCGTGAGAACAAACGCGGTCTCACTGTCCTATTTGCAAGTTACAAAATACCCAGACGCGCAAGGTTGCGCAAAGATCGTTCGCTTTCTTATATATAAGTCCCACCCTCCCTTCCTTGATATAATAGAGCTGAGAGGGATAAGAGCTAAGCGAAAATTTCGCCCTGGTTGAAGGTGCCACGAGTGGTCTATTCGGTAGCGCAATTTGACGGTCTGGCTAGACGACCGCGGCAACTTGATTATTAATTTTTTAATTTATTATTGAATCTTATTAATTTTCAAAAAAATTTCGCGGTCAGCGAAAAATGGAAAAGAGAACTAGAAATTCAGAACTATTTTTGTTTCATAGTACAACAGTTTAAGATCAATTAATTTTCTATTTGGACTAGACGTTAGTTATGATTTATATATATATATAGTGATATATATTAAGAGAAAGTATTAAAATTTTAATAGTGAATGTTATTGATGTTAAAACATAATCAACATGCACGTTCTCTTATTGATCTATGCAATATTATTATATGTATCGATTCCATGAAGTATATGTGTAATATATTTATGAATGAAAGCTAAATTTTGGCAAATATACTATTAGATTGAACTGTAATGTTGAAAGTCAATTTTATAACGAATCTAACAATACGTTCCATATTATGAAAAAGGATGTAAATGTCGAAGAAATATCGGAATAGACTCGACCAAGTGTATCGGGACATTAGTATCAAAGGGCAAAGTTTTCGCACTGAAAAAAGCACAACTTTTACTTGCAACAGAGCTTTATATGACAACAGCAATAACTGCTCTGCCATAATTATGAGATTCCAATTGAATTATAACATCTGCAGCGTAACTCGGACTGAATTTTGTAACCTCGAAGTTCTCGTCCATGACAACAATCAATGTTCGAAAATTTTTTTGTCGAGGATTCCATTTCTTTTTCTACTGACTCAAACTAGCGTATATTTCAAACGGGACATACTATAAACAGTTCCGATGGTTTCTACACTATTCGAGAACGAAATTACAAAATTCCGAGTCAGAAAGCAAAAGCGAAAAACTAAAGATCGAGGAAAAATGACTCGAGTAAACGTTAAACGAAAGATGCGTGCAATATGATAAAATTGGTAATTGAGATTCTCGCCCGGTATAGTTAATACGCAACCATGATTATTTTGACTTATAATGTTTGTAAAATGTTCATATAACACCACTTACTGGCTCAGTGGTTGGTGTACAAAAGATGCGCTTTGTGCAGGAGGCTGGAAACGTTTTAATCTGCACGATTTAAACATTTTTTAACCTTTTATAATAGCTTTTCTGCTTTCTAATTAAAAAATTAGTTAAAATATGTATGCTTTTAACAAAGTTTTAATACAACGAGCTATTTACGTTTTTATTTAATTTACATTTTCACACACACTAATTCAGTATCTGCTTTATAATATATTTATTTGCACTAACTAAAAGATCCAATTATTTATCATCTCAGTTTTCAAAGCAAAGAAGATTTCAAAATATAATACACTGCATTTATTTTTCTGATTAGCGCAAATCCACTAACCGTCCTAGTAACAACGCAGGTGGATAGATTAAGCAAATAGCTTGTATAATCGACGACGGCGACGTAACTTTGACGCTTATCGCGATAGATTGCAGGGGAGACAGGCGTACTTATAGGAAATTGGATGTATTAAAAATCGTTCAAGCTTTTTGCAGGTGAATCGATTATGTCGGGTTTTACCCCGCTCCCGCAGAAACACATCGTCCTGATGCACTTCAAAGCTATCTCCGGTCGCGAATTTTCCATCTATTTTTCACGCAAATTGGTTTCCAGATATATGCGCGTGCAAGGAGCTAAAAATGGGAGCAAAAAATTCTATCTCTCGCGTCGGGAGCGAAAATTTTCGACCGCACCTGTCTCACCCCCCCCTCCCCTCCTCGGGCCGGAAAACGGACGAATTTCGGTATTGAATAATCCACTGTGAGCAACTACTGCGCTTCCTTACTCAATGGAGGATTATTAGAGATGCTGTACTTTAAAGTAGAATATATAAATATCTGACTTTCTGCATGTCGAACGCACGAATCATCTATCGATATTTTCTTTCCTTTTTTGAACGACAGCGTTTATTTAATTGAAATTTTGAGATTTAATATGGCAAATTGAAAAAGAAGCTGAAAGCCAAACGAAGACAATGAATATAATTCATTATTTCGCTATAGTTGTATCTATACGAACGCTATGAATTATTGATATTTTTATGTAGATAAGAATGCAGTTTATGAATGGAGCCATTTATTAAATTATATAGCGAAATTCCGAAAATTTTCTACTCTACATTATATCAGTGAAAAAATGCTCCCGTATATTTTATCTTTTTGTCTTTTCGAGAATTGCGGTCTGGAAACCTAATTCCGGTAGTCTATTGTTGGCTCGATCGAAGGACGAGGGATCTTTCGCGATCGCATCAATGGAATTCAACGAATTCTTCTTTGATAAGTATATACACGCGTCCGTGTGTGTGTATGTATGTATTTATACACAACTTCGTGAAATCCTTGAAAATTATTTAGCTGTCTGGACGAAAAGACAACTACATATACCTCTATTGATTCGTGCAAAGCCGGCGTTATCGTCATTATTATGATTATTATCGTAATAATAAAAATTGATATCTATCACATGGAAGAAATTCCACCTGACGGAGGAATATCGTGTCTACGAAGCGTTAAATCTGCAAGTCAAAGGTGTATGCGCTCGCCGCCAGATCGCGTGCATCGGCGCGGCATTACGAATCCGCGTGATTTTTTTTTCAGCCTTTTGTTCCTCTCCGCGCGGCGGCTCTCAAAAACGTATCAACGGTATTCTCTTACGTTTTCATCCCCGGCCCCCGCCCTCCGCCACCGCATTTCACATCCGTACAATAAACGCGGCATTCGCGTGGAACACGAGCTGTTCACACTTATGCACAGGAGCTGCACGCGTGCTACGTAACTTAGAACCTTGGTTTTACCGTGCTTTTTTGGCTGCAAGCATAATATCCGTTCTTCTTCTTTAAATGGAAAATATATTAGTCGAAAATTTTGTGAATAAGTTTCTAAGCGTTTCTAAGCTGCGATAAAAAATTATGATACGAAATTTAGTCTAGTTCAATACATGTGATTATTACTGAAATCAGTCGTTTTGTCATCTTGTTATAGAAATTCGTATAATTTTTTAAAAATACATTGAAATTGACAAGTACATTTAATTTCGATATAGTACAATTATACCCATTAGATTACGTCAAGTACACAATTGTAAATACAATGTGATATTAATTGTAAAACAATATTTATTTATATAGGTGACCTTCAGTATAATATATGTGAAGCACCTGAAGAAGAAGAAGAATCTTTCAAATAAACGAAAATAAAGTTGCTCGTGAAAAACAGTCGTTAATTATGAATTATAACGATATTTTCATTTATGTTCAATAAGCCGAACCCCCGTCAAAACTCAGCCGATAAAAATTCAAATTATTGAAACATTGACTTTTTTAAATTGTGATTCGTTAATGTCAATCTTTTTTTTTTAATTTTTAATCTAGAAAATTTAAAACTATATACCAGAATTTATTGAGTATTTTATTTATGTCAACGAATTAAATTGAGGAAATTAAATTTAATTGTAAAAATTAAATTGATATCAAAGGAGTTCTGTTCGCAGCGTCGAAGCGAGCAAACGAAGGGACGAAATTCTGTAAACGGAATCTATACAAAAAACGTACCAAGACATAGCATACTGGGAACTATTTAAGTACCTGTCCCATAGAGTGATTTATTTACAAACAGAAAAGGCCACATCGCTAAACTATGCCCTCAAAATTCTACATAAACAAACGTGACGAATAATTCCGACAATGTTTCAAAAGACCAAGTAATCAATAATACATGTTTAGTCAATAAGACTGAAAATATACTGGATAACACTTTAAATACTAGATAACACTTTAAAGAAGGAGAAATTCTGATTCTAATCCGGAATAACATATCGTATTTTGAAATAAGCAATGATTGTAATTTAAACCCCTCAATTGAAATAACTGGTATTAAATTCTCAAATGTACAGCCAAAACTTGAATTATTTGTATGTTACAGAAGCCCGCGTTTCCTAGATCAGGCCGATTGGAATAATTTATTCAATGTCATCAATAAAAAGAGTCATACAATCTTGATGGCTGATTTTAACGCCCTCCCCCATACTTGGAATTGTCATAAAACCGACTCAAACGGGAAAAACTTCTGGAATGCATAAAAAGTCCAACTTATTTTTACATAATCATAATACTTGTACTTATATGACGCCTAACGGTTACTCTTCAAATATAGATCTTGTTCTTTTCTCTAAGAATTCAACAGATAAAATTAATGTAAAATTTCTAAAGAAATCTGGGATTCTGACCACTTCCCATTAAACATACAACTTTCTTTAGAAAAAATCATAGTGCGAGAAAAAATCATACAAAACCACATCGGTGAGAATTAACTAGGAAAACTTTAGCAATCATTACAAATATAACTAATATAAATTTATGTTATGGATTTATAATGATAGCTCAATACATGATAAACAGAAACTTTAATTTCGAATACTCCAAAAAGAAAATCTGTAAATAAACAAATTCATCGTAACCCTGCCCCTTGGTAGACTTCAGAATGCGATAGGGCTTAGAGACTGCGTCTCGCTGCATTCAAGAAACCGAGATTATAAATCCAATATTAAACGCAGTTCCATCAACAGAGAGCTAGGGAAAAAATTAAAAAAGAAAACAAAAATCCAAATCATGACATCAATCAAATTATAAAAATTTCAAAAGCTTTTGCTCTTTATGCTGATGGCAGCAAATCAGACTCTTCGATATCTTTTGAAAACGCCGGCTACTATGCTGATACTAAGGAAAATCAAATACGTAGTCTAAACAAAAGTGCTTCAATATTTACAGCCAAATGCTTGACTCTAGCTATAAATAAAGCACTGAAAAATCCAAATAAGAACTATATTATATTTACGGATGACAAAAGTATTCTGGAAACGTTGACAAAAAATAATATAAAAAATCTCACGAACACATACTTCGTACGCCAAATCTTGTAAATATATTTGTATCTATTGCAAATAATCTATAAAGATCGCAATGCTTAAAAAAAATTGAGGAAAAAAGATTTGAACAGAATTTGTTCACATTGTTAAAGTAGAAAAGTGGGTAATTTAATGTAAATGTCGTTTTTTTAATATACAGTTTAATATATAGTTCATAAAAATAGCACTGTAAGCGAATAATTATATATATATATTGTGCTAGATTTATAAATAAATGCATATACAGATAAAAATTGTTATTAATATTTCATACAATTTTTCTAATAAGTGAGGGAGACGCTGACATGATTAAAAAATACAATTTTTTATTGTTTTGAAAAAACATTATTCTATATAATAATATAGCATATGCCATTAAATTTCGGCCCAATACCATCGAAAATTAAAATTCAAAATTCGCTTCTCTACGCTTCCGAGAAAACGCCTCGGCAATGGGCGAAGTACAAATTTATTAGCACTTTTAAGAACAATGTTAAATGACGAGCTGATGTATACTTGTCAATCTGCTGTATAATTTTCCCTATTCTCTGATAATAAAGCCAGCCAAGACATATCACGCGGTCGAGGGAAAATGCATTGAACGCCCCCTAAGGCGTTCTAATACATAAGCGACACGTGGCACATGTAATATGACTTTTATCCGTAATAAATTCACCAACAATTCAAACCGAATATTTATTGAACGTAAATTAGTCATTGCGAATCAGATTTACTCCATATAATATAATTAAATACAGAATGTGTACTTCTCACAAAAAGAGCCTTTTAACAAATCTTATTACCATCCATAATGCTTCTAAACAAAAAACTTTCGCCAATAATCTACATTCAAATAAATAAGTAAAAAAATGTCAACGAAAGGAGCGTGATAATGATAATGAGAGGGACGATTGGTAATGCGCAATCAGAGCAGGCTCAATGTCTCGAACACGTATGTCACAATGAATCAAATGCGATAAATGCGACACTATTTACGAGGCGCGAAGAAGACGTCGATGTACTACCCCCTGCTCTCCGCCCATTTTCCGAACTCTCCTGAGTCGTGATCCCTTTAATTTCAGAAGCGGCCACGAGCGTTTTTTCTCCGGACTTTGACAAATGGCGTTGGCTTCGACGTAGAGGGGCGCACACAACCTCTGTGCTTACAACTGAATATCTTTCTCTCTCTCTCTCTCTCTCTCTCTCTCTGTCTCTCTCTCTGTCTCCCTCTCTCTCTCTCTCTTCTCTCTCCCTCTATATAATATATATATATATATATATATATATATATATATATATATATATATATATATATATATATATATATTACTATCCTCAAATATTCTATAGTTTAAATAGCGAGTTTGCGAAACAATGTTTTCCCGTAGCTTTTTTTTTGCTAATGAAGATTGTAGAGACCAATTTCGGAGTTTTTGCAGAAAATGCCGATGAGATCGGAAACGGACCGTTGGAGTTTATTTTGTTTAGCATCTAATTCTGCAATCAACATAAACTTTTTCGAAACATAAAAATTTATATATGTGCAACGTCAAACAGGTATAAACGTTAAATCATGTTTTTGTTAAAACGCTTAAAAAATAATGTCAGAATTTTTTGTTATAAAGCTGTAAATCAAGAGTCCTTATTGATAAAACCAGGAAGTTATATACTTTATTTTAAAGGTACTTTATTTAAGTAAAGAAAATACAACGTGTAATAAATTAATCTAATAAATGACACGTAAATACAGTACAATGCAATAAGTGAAATATAATGCAATAATCTTTAGAACCGCATTGACACACCGTCTCTCTCAATTTATGTAATATAGCCGGAGAGAGTAGATCAGATAAACAATAAGACATAAACAATAATAATAGAATCCCAGTATTACCATATGTAAAAGTTTTGTCAGAAACAATTAAAAGTACTTTCAAAAAACATAATATACAAGTAATAGAAATTTGAAATTTGGAAATAATAATAATATAAGAAGCCTATTTAATTATTGTGAAGATAAGGATGATAAACGTTTAAAAGCAGGAGTACTATACAAAATAAATTATAAAGACTGTTATAAATATTAGATTGCACAAATATGTACATACCTAGAATAAGGAATGTATGAGCATCAGTATGACTTACGAAGTATAACTTACGAAGCATGAATGGTACTTCCCGAATAAAGGAACATATTTTAGACTTGGTGCATTCTTTCGATTTGGAAAATGTAAATATTTTAAAATAAGGTATTATGAAAAGAGAAGCTCGTGAAAGTATTCTTATTTTAAAACGATCGCGATAATGTTAAATGTAATGTTGCAGTCAAGAGAATTGGACAACACTTATGATTCTTTACTCATGTAAAAATTATGTTTCACATTTAAGTCAGAAGAATATCTATAAATGGTAAACAAATAAATTTAGAGTGGGAATGTGTATATGAAGTAACATACTGGGGTTTTCATTTTCGTTTAGTGAAAAAAATGAACCGTAGCGATTCAAAACGTCAAGCATCATAGGAAAATTTTAATTTCAGGTAGTGGGAAGGTGGTGGGGGCAATCATATTGTCCTTTGCGAAAATAGAATATAGTTTATTTTTCTTATTTTCATTATTTTTAATCTAATTTTATTTTATGTCAGTAGTAATTTCTATTTCAGATTCTTAGTGGTGATTATGAACAAAGACAGTGTGACTGTCATTATTTTAGTAAATCAGATTATAGTATAAACACTGTAAGACCGGTACAAATATTTATTATTTTAATACAGCCTATGTGATTGCTGTGAGGCTGCATTATTGATTCTTAACAACTGTCTCAATTGCTTATGATAGGTTTTCAATTCGTTTTCCCTCCGACCAATTCCCGCCAAAAAACTCTCGTACTTACAATAAATTCTTAACATTTACTTATATTCATTCTAAACAATATTTCATGAGAAAGGTTATGTTGATTTTCAATTTTGAACCTGCTTAGATGTGAAGTTATCACGTTCTTCTCAGATATTGAAGTTATATGATCTTAGAGGACCTTTCTGTTTTAGTAAGTACCTCGGTAAAAAACTAAATATGGCTACCTAATAACTCTGAAAATAAACGCTAATTTCAAGGCCATGGCAATCTTTGTCCTACTAAATCAATGGATTGCCTGCAAAGCTCTTAATAATCGAGTTTATGATAGCTTTCGCTAATAAATACTCATTTTATCACTGAGCTCTGTAAAGGTTATCAATCGGAAATATAATAAAATAGTGCTCCAGATTGACAAAAACTTTAGTAAGCTTGATTTTTCATAATTGAGCAAGTTTTGTATTTAACCATTGTCTCATACTTCGTTATTATCTGTTATAAGTGGGTGCTCTGGAGCATTTCTTAACAGTCCACATAACGCGCGCAAAGCGAGCAAAGAAAACGCGATCAGAGCGGAACGCAGGACTGCGCGTTAATTGAAAATCCAGCTAAATTATACACAGTGCGTATAAACGAAGCTAAATCTTACGAAATACACGGACTGAGGATGTTTGAAACGATTTTTCCCCACATATGCATTCTTTTATTTCCTCTGAGTAGAGTAATGTAAAAATTAATTTTCATACTAATTTCTATTATTACATTGTCTATCATATGACGTTATTTGTGATCTGGTAGATTTTGACCATCGCGAAAAAACAAATTTAAATAACCGTACCTCTATTTTGTTCATCAACTTGTCGAAAAAATCGAATAGTTTCAAAACAATCATTGATTAAACAATTTTAATTAAAGTAAGCCGTATTGATTGCAATTTTCCATTTTAACAGGTGAAGTAAAAGATTAAATAAATATGAATTTTTGGTTAAGCATTGCATTACCAAACTATCTCAGCAAATTTAGTTAACAGGTTCTTGTACCAGAAAATATATATGAAAAATGTCATTGGAAATTCGATTTTTTTACAAGTAATAAAACGTCTGATGCATGATCGACATTTGTCTCATACTATTTAAAACTTTTTAATTTTATCATAACCATTTCTTATTGAAAATGTATTATTTTAGCAAGTATGTAAATTGAATTATAATACATAACTACTACATACGTTATTTAGTACTAAAATAAAACTTTCTCGAGCTATTCAATTTAAGATTATAAATTTGGAAAAGATGTACAATGACTATATGTAAATATATGTAAACAACCTAAAAACTTAGTCTAGTAGTACATTCGTGACGTTGGCATGTAATCACAAATAGTTTCATGTGCAAGTAAAATTAAGCATAGAAGCTATACATAAGAAATATCAAGAGAAATGAACATTAAGATGATCAATGTCATATATATGCAGTGTTTACTGAAATCTGCCAAATAACCTAATATGAGGAATCTCCGAAGTCAGAATGCGCTAGAAAAAGCTTATAAAAAGAATTATGTACTGTTTTGTTATTTCCTTCATCTGCTTGAGAAATCTCCACGTATATTTTAAAGTACTCATGTTTTAAATATTTAGGAACATGTCTGACGAAAATTTTATACATTAGAGTTATCATGAGATTACTTCTTCTAGTATCCTAAAGCAAAAAAATAAAATTTGGTATTTCTACCCTTCATGTGTCCGCATTTACTTAAAGTTTGTCATCTAAAACTTTATAATTTAACTTGGCCAGGAAGTAAAGTTAAAAAAGACTTTTTTTATATTATTTACAGAACTTCATTTCACCCTTTTCGAATCAGTACCAAAGAACGACTGACTCCACATCTTTACAGTTTTTTTAGTTATATAAGAATGGGATTAAAAATCTAATTATTTGGAAGAATTGTAGAATTAATTCGCATAAAAAATTTCGAAGACTTCATAAATTTTGTTTTTAATCATTTTGAATTAATTATTCCAACGGAACAAGTTACTTTTTTCTAAAATATATAAACAATGATTCAAAACTCTCAAAACAATAGATTAATAAAACAAGGATTACGTGTAAATGAAAAATTAATCACTTGTATCATTTGATTCATTTTTCAATAATTAGTCTATTATATCAGTAAAGTTAAGAACAATGTCATGTTTCAATCTTGCCAAATTTTTCAGCTATAATTTTCTCTATCAATGAATGAAAAGGTCAGTAAAGTATACGAAAGCATCGCTGTGACTTTGCCTGCCACACTACTGAAAAAAGTTACACTAGAAATTATTTGAGAGGTAAATAACTTGAATCCAACTTTCAAACTTGAACTCCGAATAGCGAAAACTTTTAAATTCTTTCTAAGATAGATAGAAACAAACTAATTTCTCTTAAATTTTATGAAAAAGAATGATACAACACAGTTATTTACTTAATAAACACAGAAATATTAAAATAGTCTAGGCTTTTTAATAGGTCATTTAACGTTAGACTTTGAATGGCTGATTTATGTGATATATATAAATTCGAAATAAAATGTAATTCAAATAAAAAATTGTTGATTGTAACTTTTGCAAATTTAAATAAAGATTTTGCTATTAAAAATTACTATAACTTCATTTTGTATTTTTAATTTTGTAAAAAAACGACTCTCTACGTAATTTTATTATTCACATAAAGCAGACTCCATCGGAAAATGTTAATGAAAAAATAAATGAGAATTTTATCACCACAATTAATAATTTATTTAAATTTACAAGCAAATTTATTACTTCCAGGTTTTTTACAAAAAAGATACGTCGATATATTGTCGCACTTTAATTAAAGTTAAATTAAAATAAACGAGATAAAAAACATCAGGTTAACTGTACAATTATTCTTATTGTATTGAAATGTTTACGATAATTATAAAAGCATATTTTACTGCTGTCGAAAAATGGATTTTTTCTGTTATTAGAACATGACACAAATGTATTAATATTAAAAAAAATTCTGTAAAATCTTAGTATTTCTGGATTAAAAATCGATCAGTTACAGAATCGATGGTTATTTAAAGGATAAGTAATTCAAGAAAATGTTAGTTCTGAAAGATGAGTCGGAGTGGTTCCAAACGTCGAGTATTTAAGATAAATTTAAATTTAAGGTAGTGGGGTCAGTTAGGTTGCCCATTACTAACATAGAATATAGATGTTTTTATGTTTATTTTTTTTAATTTTAATGTTTAATTTCATTTAATCTTTATTTTAGTTTCTAATAGTAATTTGTATTTCATATTTTACGAGTGTTATTAAACAGGGACAATCTGGCTGTCATTATATTAGTATGGTATATCACTGTATAAAAAATGTAAGACCGATAACGATATTTATTAATTAAAAGAAAATATTAAATGCTCGATGTGTACTACTGCCTGAATGTGGGAAACGGTATATATGTACAATTAATCTAATATTTGTGACGTATCACATGGATGAAACTATTCCTTAAGAAAGCAAATGCCATTTTATAATTTGAATAATTTTATTTTATGCGAATGAATTTTTTACTAGACGAAATACCACAGTTATGTGTCATACATTGTATTATTTTACAGGAATTAACTGGTGTTTTTTTTTTCATTAAGACTAATAATCAAATTATAATCTAATTGCTCAGCTTTCAATTATTCAGTAATAAAAGAGATCATATTGTTAAATCTTGCAAGAATAGCGTAAACTGATTATAGTCGTAATTTTTCTTTTAAAATCTTGTTATAAAATAAGTCATTCGTTGCTATATTTACCTGTAGATAAAAGAAATTCTTATAAAAGAAGTAAAAGTTAGTTTTACTAATATCCGACCCAAATATCATTTAAGCGATCGGTACAAAAATGAGATTACGATTCACGTAAATAAACCGATCAATAACTTTATACAAATGCTTAAATATGATTTTCACTTTATATTAAGATTTTAAAAGTAACAATTATTTTACAAGGCATAGTTATAACATTCAATAATTGTTCTAATTTTTCTGTGAGTCAACAAGCGTCTGTAATAAATTATTGGGATGTAAAGGAACATTTCACACATGCTCGATATGACCTATAATCAACTAGTCATTTAATTAGTGAAAGTTTTGTGACTGTAGTTCTGAAGTTATAATATAAGAAAGCAATTATTGTCAAATAATGTACAGTATGGATAATGGAACCTAGTAAAATAAACTTTCACTTACAATGAGACTGTCTCAAATGCGAGTCAAAGATTGTAATAAGGAAAATTTAGCTACATCCTTACGATATTCATAGTCGTAATGGTCCAAATTTCCTGAGCTATATTAAATTATTACTTTTGTGAAGTGTATGTATGTGAACCAATGCATATTCTTATATTTTTAAATGATTTCTTTTCGCATTGCACCTACGCAGATAAATAGTGAAATAATCTGTAAATAAACAGTGTATTAACGTATCGGAGATGTTAAATATCGTGACATGCGTGAATTACCAGAGTCAGGTTGTTAACTAATAATAATATTAATAATACGATTGGTTGTTAATTCGAATCTGAGTCCACAATGTTTGTTGCTTAAAATTTTTCCGACGCGCGATCCAAGTTTTTTTCGCGGAGTGACCCTCATTTTTAGTTATCTGAAATTCTATCGGCTCAAACAATAGGGTGTAACTCCAAATATTCACTCTAGAAACTACTTAATCAGCGTCATTATAATCGATGCTGGCAAAGACCGCGCGAACTTATTATAACATGCTAGAACATATAATGTCGCGACAGAGAGGAGAAACCGTTAGGTGCAACAAACTATATGCAATGATTTATAACTCTATCGAGTATAATTGATTTCGCAATCAATTATATGAATTTTTTATATAATTTAAGAAGCAATTGGAAAATATTAATTAACAATAACTAACTCTTTTCTAGTCTTAACTAAAATAGTTTCAACGTTACTTTTCCTATTTTGACTTAATTTATAGTTGATACGCTCATATCGTGCTTCAGATTATTTTATTGATGTTATGTATCTCTGTATTGGTGGAATACGAGCAGAAAAATTTGATGATACTAGATTAAAGATTGATACAGATGCAAGCTGTTAAACGTATATTATTGACCCTCTTTGTCAAATGTAATGTGTAAAAATAATAAATACTACATTCTAAATGAGATATCGAAAGTTATATAAAGTATACGATATAATTATGAATTTTATTGTATTGTATTTCCGGTAAATGGCTTCGGATTTTCTGTAAACAGACATTATAACAATTACAGGGACTTTAAATAAAATAAAATCAATTATTTTCGATGCCGATTTTACTACTTTTGTTTTTATTAATTATTTCTCATTCTATCAAGTAGCGCCAATTGCATTTGAAATCGAGAGTTCTCGAAGAGTCGAGAATCCGGCGGTAGAGAGTGCTCGTTTTCTCTATACATCACGCCGTGACGGGAGCAGAGTGAAAACAGGCCTACGTCGATTTTTTTTTTCATTAATCTTTAGAGGGCCTGCATGACTTCATATGGCGAATTTTTTAAAAGTTCATTACAAATATTAATTTATAGGTTAAAAATTGTAGAGAATCCAAATTTACCTCGAAATCAAGTTCATAAATTCTGATTTGTAAAATGATTCTATTGCAAAAGAATATGTAATTCATAGGATATAAATTGTTCGTCCATTGTTCGTTAAACAATCATTTATCATTCTTCACATTTACATGTTTCGTTTCGAAAAAAACAAAAAGAAAATGATCGATCTCTGTTTCTGTAACCGAGCGAAGAATTTCGCAGCAACGATGGTCCGCCTCTCGCGGAAATTGAAAGGGACGCGCTTATACTCGAGAGGGTCGTTTCCTTACAGTTTCCTCTATAACTACACAGCGCGAATCCATCTCTATCTATCTACTATCGTTCTTCCCCCCCCCTCTCTCTCTCTCTCTTTGGCGCGCGACGACAATCTGCGCGCAGCTGATGCAGGCTCGTTGATGCAGCGCGCGCTCGCGCGGCTGTGGCAGTGAGGGTGAGGGGATTGGGGGGTATGATGGGGAGTAGAGACCGGGGGGACTGCGAAATTGGGAAACATTGCGCCCGCGCTCCTGGTCCACGACCTAATTTGCCGGAATCGCCGATTAAGCAGGAAAACAGGAGCGAATTCATATATATTCGGCCACCTCGAGCTAGTATTAACTGAAACTGTTAGATCCTACTACGCTTACCAACCTCTTTAACTTATCTACTCTTTCGATCCCTCTCTCTCTCTCTCTCTCTCTCTCTCTCTCTCTCTCTCTCTCTCGCTACGGCTTCTACACAATTTTCCTTACGCATTCTCGCGGCAGCTATTACAATAACAACAGATCTTTACCTACTACTTTTATCCCTTTCACACGGTATTCGCACATACTCTATTGCTTCTTTTTCTTCGGAAATGCCCTCGCCCTCAACTGCAAGTCAGAACCAGCTAACACGACTTTTTTTGAATTTTTATGGAAATATCCTGAACTAAATTCAAAATTAAAAATAGCACTCACGTAGACTGTTTAGAATTCGATTGGTAAATATTTTTATCAGTCTTGATACCATAATATATTATACTAATATAAAGGCAGTCGGACTGCCTTTGTTTATAATCACCTCCGAAGAATCTGAGACATAAATTATTACTAGAAATAAAATCAAATTAGATTAAACTCAGTTTAGTCTTTGAGGATGAACCGTAGCGGTTTGAAACCTCGGACATCGAAGGTAGATTTAAATTTATGGAGGTAGGGTCAGTTAGGATGGCCTCTGCTAACATAGAATCTAGTTTATTTTTATGATGTTTAATTTTTAATCTAATTTAATTTTAATTGTAGTAGTAATTTCTATTTCAGGATTTCGGGGGGAAGGAAGGTTATAAATAAGAACAGTCTGACTGTCGTTATACTAATATAATATATTATAGTAGAAAGACTGATAAAAATATTTATTAATTTAATCCTGAACTGAATCCAAGCAACATCATAGTACATAATTTTATAACAAATGCTTATAAATAAAAAATTAACATGATTGTTTCAGAACCAGTTTAATAAAACTTCTTTCGCAAGATAGTCTGGGCATACATCTGTTTAAAATTGTTGCATAGTTTAATATAAAATCATTGTTTGTTATTCGATTGTCACTCCTAAGAAGGTTATTTCAGAAACTTTTTTATGAGTTTTTTTTATTTAAAAAACAAAATATAAAAATTGTCCCAATTTTATTACCTTTGATTTCAATTTTGACGGATATAAAAAATGAAATAGAAAAATAATTCGTAAAGTACGACAACATATTGACATCGTATCCTTCTTCCGTCTTGAATACGAATTTCATACCTTATAATATGAAATTAATATTTATCTATTCAATAATAATTAAGCTAATGCGCAAATTCTACGTTTAATAATAAATACATAGATAAAAATTACGAAAAATGCGAGTGCGCGCGCGCGCTCACTTCAGCCTTGCCGCCTCGTTCGAGTTATTAATTGGTTTTACAACTTAGGTAAATAAGTTGTTAACTAGGAGCTCTTCAAGATAAATATAAAAGGCATTACAGTTCGTAATATACACGGATAGACGTGTATACTACATAATAAGCAACTTATTTAGCTAAGTTGTAAACCAATTAATAACTCTTGCAGCGAGGAGGCTTCGTTATTACATGTTTCGTAAAGTTATAATTTTGGCATTTAATATGGTAATCAGTTTTTGTTTAAAAACCGATAAAAATATTCTATTAATATTTTCATAATTTTATCTATAAAAATGTAAAATAATATTGCTTTTTATTTCCATTCATATATTTTTTATCCAATATTTAAGATTTGAGAAAAGTTTACTTTTATACGTTTTATTTTTCTATAATATTTTTGATTTTTCGGGGGGGGGGTGTAAATTAAGCTCCTTAATGTAATAATTAGTAGTCAAGGATGGTTAACACAATCTAGTCTCTATAATGTATAATAAAGGAATAATAATTTATAATAAAAATTTAAATCTGAATTTGCCTGAATCTAAACTGCCTGTCTTTATCAATTTACTAAAGTATTATGGAAATTTGGCGATAAAGTCGAGGTAAGTATCCGGACTAATTATTTATCTGTTTAACATATTTAAAAAAAATATATATATATATGTGCGTGTGTGTGTGTGTGTGTGTGTGCGTGTGCGCGCGCGCGCGCGTGTGTGTGTGTGTATGTTTGAAGAAAAAAGCGAAAATATTCTGCTTCGGATATTCCGAGCTGCATGAAGAATGCGCGAACAGGCAGAATGCAGCGTAGAAAATCATTTTGAGAAAAGGAAAGTAATGTATAGGATTCCGCTGATGCTCATCGCGCTACATATAAATCATTTTTACACCGATTACGGGACAAACTTTTACCGCCGCGCTTCTCTCGCGTCTTCTATCGAAATTAATGTATTTTCCGAAGCGCGCGCTTCGAAATCCTTCCGCCGACCGCGTACGTATAAAGTCGGTTTTACCGGTACTTGAAATACTGTCTTCTGTTTGCTCGGTTTTGCTCGTCGTCGCTGGCCGGGTCCGAAAATCCATTCGACGAGACTTTCACATTGCCACTCATGCAGCTGTATAAAAGTTTTGGATTCGCGGCTCGGAGGAGCGTAATAACCATCAATGTTTTATTGTATGCCCGTCGGTAAGAAAAGATGATACTTATGAGACAAGAAAGGTCAAGTGCAGGATGTTTGCTGCGGCGATAAGTAATGAAGCTGGTACATTCGGTTATATGTATGAAATAATTAGTGAAAAATATATTCTCTAACTATCTAAAATTGATAATAACTCATAATCCAGAGAATTTATAATTACTATTATATATACTTTATATTCTGTATAAAAACTCACGAAGATCAATGTCAATTATGTTTATGGATACGTGGTGCGCCTTTATTAAATTTTATGCAAGTTTTCAAGTATTTATTTATTTTATTTATTTATTCCATGTATACATTATTTACAAATATTTTTACATAATTTGTACCATTGCACATTTTTTCCGTGCCTGACACCCATCTGACAAACTAATTTAACCGAATTCCTAACCTACCCCATCCACTATGCATTTGCCCATGTTTCTGCCTATGGAACGGGAAAAACGTATGGCCAAACCAAATGGGATATATATATATATATATATATATATATATATATATATATGTTTATTATAATTTATAGTATATTGAAACATAATTAATAGGTCATTATATGAAAAGTATATAATAGGGAGTGCAAATCATTGTAGTGATTATACTGTTTATCTAAGACAAAAATTGTCTATTATTTGTTTATCTTAGTCTTTTGCATTTTATTCCGTTTCTGATCATTTAGATAAGAAAATTTGATGAACTCCATTTAGAAAACACAAAAGCATCTCTAAGAGAAACATAGCAAATATCTAATTCCATTTTTTAGATCGACCCACAACTATTATTATATCGATTGCAATATATAGTCTGAAGATCAATATATATATATATATATATATATATATATATATATATATATACAGCGATATTCACTATGTAAAAACCGCAAATGTACAGTATTTTATATATTAATTATACTGGACTGCCGCGGCCGGCTTAAAAATTATTTTTACTCGCCCGCCGCGGTATGTTTTAACTGCTGCCGGCACTTAACGCGATGCTTATTAGATGGTATAAGCGACAAGTGGGACGCCTTTCTCTCTCCCCCCACGGAGCTGAAGCGATTTATGGCCGCGGGAGGGGGGGGGAGCGACAACGCGCCATTGACGTTGATTTGCATTGTTTAAGTAAAAGTAGGATTTATCAAGAAGTGCCAGGTATGTTTGAATGAAAAAAATTACCGCGTCTCTGAATTTTTGGCGGTGTCGTTGTATAAAATGTTTTATATGTTATGTATATATATATATATATATATATATATATATATATATATATATTCACTATTACTTTTCATGACAACTTATATAAATTTAGTTATATATGTCATTTTCATATAGCAATAAAAATTTCCTGTAATTATTATTTTAAATAATAAATATTATATCATTAATGTATTGTTAAATAGGAGAAAAACTACGGTATTTACATTATTGTATAAGAAAAATTTTATTGCTCTGTATAGAATATTAAAATATAATAAACTTTTTGATCTACAACTAATATTAGAGGACTGCTTGAGTTGTCAAAACAACTACCTGGATAAAGCAAAAGGTAACCCCATAATAGGGAACAACTGACAAAAAAAATACAAATATGCATTCATTTTTATGCAATCATTAACAGAATCTTTTTATATAGAGTAGTCATGTTTTTTATCTATATGAACATAAGACATTTCCTAAATATACAATCGCTAAAGTTAGATATTCCAAAAGTCAAGTTTACACTTTTGACAACTGTGCCATTTTTATATATGCACTGCGTAATTATAGCAACTGTATATACATTTAAAGTATACCTACATATTTTTATTTAACGAACAAATTTCAAGCTTAGTCGCGCTTTATAAGCCCACGGCAGATGCACCTTGGGGAAAATTTCCTTACATCGCTTTTATTCAAGCATTTGTTAGAACGACACTGTATAACTTGACGAAGCGTCCCATATAAGATCAAATATAAAATTTGTAATGCCACCTCTCTGAATCTACTATAAGACATGGTAATTTTAATATTAGAGCTCTACGTGAAGTTGAACTCATAAAGTTTATCGTGTGCAGTGGTAGTACTAAATTATACCATAAACTCGGTCTGCTCACAAGTTTCCGTAGGCTATAGTAAGAAACGAATAATGCATTTTTTTTATAGATATATTGAGCACATTTGTTTGATCGCGATTAATAGTTCTATAAGACCGCCTGCAATCATTCGTGTAAAATCGACCTATTGCTGTGCTATTCCATACATTATGATATTCCATTATGAATAATAATAATTAAAGCAACAATTTTTTCTTCAACTTTGCTTTTTCTGTATAACCCCCCCCCCCCATATCAGGACTCTCCATCAATTTTATCAGTGGCCATTAGGCTGCGGCCTCCATTTTTTGACTATTATCTCAGGGTATAACCATCCTCATTTATTAATACCAAGCGCTCACTTGAATCGTTGAATGAATTTTTAGATTCAATCGTCGCAGCTGTGCTTTTAGTTGTTAAAGGCATGCTTGTTGTCCAACTGATACCGGCATTATTTCTAATGCGTAAAACGTAATTTGAAAACTGCGATTAATATATGTGTGGGGGGGGGGGTACATGTATATGTATATATAGCTTATTTTAAGTGAAGGTACCTAAAGTGAATAAATAAGAGAGAAACATTAAAAATATTTCATGTAGGTACTTGTTTAGTTTTAAAATACTTACTCAGAATTTTATTAACAGAAATCAAAGTGCATTGGGCCAAGGAATTATTTTATTGTATTAAAACAACTAGGTTTCCCGACAAAATTTGAAGTTTTCATTCCGTATCGGCAGAAGCGCTATGCTGAAAATGTTGCCTGGATCATCGAGATCACGAGAGCGCATCGTGAGTGTGGCGGATCGATATATATAATAAAGGCTTCTCCGCTGCTGTCCTCACACACCTACACGGCAACTCGTCCATTTATTATGCGATGGCTTTGGTTCATACAATATATATATATATATATATATATATATATATATATATATATACGCGCATATGCACAAACTCCCGAGCGACTCGTATAATTTTATGGCAAAACTCAACTCAAACGTGGATCCTCTCCTTTTCCCAGTTATGCTGATGCTTTCGGTACACATTCTTCCTTTGTATCCAGCTTTTGGGTTCGGGTCCATTTATTTACACGATATGATTGGCAGACATTCCGTTCGAAGAAGACTGTATATAAATAGGTAGAGATAGAGAGAGATAGAGAGAGAGAGAGAGAGAGAAGAGAGAGAGAGAGAGAGAGAGAGAGAGAGAGAGAGAGAGAGAATTCATATTTGGTTAATTGTAATCGTGACGAACAGCTGTCCGTAATAATTGAATATATATATGTGTGTGTGTGTGTGTGTGTGTGTGTGTGTGTGTGTGTGTGTGTGTGTGTGTGTGTGTGTGTGTGTGTGTGCGCGTGCGCGTGTGTGTGTGTGTGTGTGGTGAGATAGAGAGGGCAAAGTCCGTACGAGATTATATAGGATCTTTGTACTATATTATGTATCCTCTACCTCTTCGATGGACTCTATCTCAATTTGGTAATATATGATTCGTACAGAGTTTGGTTTATGCTGTAGAAAACTAATTTGTCTCCTATATCTTGTCACAAACGATTGTATCGAACTGTATTCTTTTCTTTATTGGTTAAGTTTTCGATTATTTAAGTTCTTTTTTTAAATAATGTAGCAAAAACTTCTTGAGCTATAAGTGACCGGTCTACACGTTGAAGATGGATTAAAGCTTTTTGCACCTTTTCTAATGCGTGTCCGAACGGTTTTATCATGGTCAGCGTTGAAGCTGTTTAGGAGAATCCACGTCGTGCATGACTTAGATATTCCCTGCGTTTCTGCTGGTTTCTCCATAACTTGCGTGACAATATTTTATGATGCCTCGAGAAACTTATGTTTGAACAGTTTGGCTAGACTTTTGACACTCGCGGACAGACGTTTCTTCCTCGCGATATAATAAATGGAATGCCAAAGTATTTTCGCGTCCATAACTGCGTCCTCATTACATTCATACACCATATTACATTATGAAATAAATGCTAAATTCCAATAGAAAGTATAAAGCAAGAGTTATCATTCTCGAGTGTAACCAATGAGTGTCGGTGGAAGCCAATATTTATAGAAAATTATTTGCGCAAGAATCAGATCGACACTTAGCGCGAAATTCGTAAGAACGAGGTCTAACTTTTAAGTGCTAACTCCGGTTTATCCAAAGGTATATAAGCCGTCGCTTGATTGAATTCTTAAGACTTTTCAATGGATTTTATTGTACCCCCCCCCTTCCTACTTAAAACTTAAATCGAGCAATTGGTCTTCGAAGAGAGTTCGATCCTTTCTTTTGCGACTTCCGATTATTTTCTCTGCCCGAATAAGCCACTGATTGCTCCTGCATTTGCAATTTTTGTCGAAAGGACTAGATCGAGTATAAATTACCTCTGCTCGATTTACTCTTATTTGAATGGAACACACCTTTTGGCTATTACTTGATGCTGGCGCCATTACGCGTCTCTAGCGCGAAACTTTTTGGTTCGCGTTAAATTTGTTTTCTTAACGAGCAATATCACTAAATTTTTTTCCTTCGAATACCATTCGAGTAATGCAGTATTGTAATGCATACCTAATCCCGTGATATTACTGAATCAAAATTCAAGAAAATTTTCCTCTAAGTGAAAAAGAATATGTTAAAAAATAACATGTTATCACCAGATAACTATTCTACTGTTGTCATATATTATCTTAGTTAAATATTTATATGGTTTTAATTAAAAAAAAAAAATTATTTTTAATTAAACCTCATACTGTAATTGAAAGTATAACAAAGAACGTGGGTGAAACCACGATGAGGCATACTATGTTTAAATAATAGATATAGTTTGGTTATTTAAGTTTTACATACATTTTTGTAGTGCGGCTGAAACTATGACAGAAAATATGCCAATCTTTTTTTAGCGTTGCAGTTTGGAAAGAACTGTAAAATACATTGCTTAAACTGTTTAATCATTTTTCTCGATTTAAGTAAACTTTTACGAATTTATTCGAAGTCGTTTCGACATTGACGCCATTCATATAAAAATATAATACTGTAAAATTTTGAAATCCTGAATAAATAAAATAGGATATATCTTCGTGTTGTAAAATTAATTCAAATTGCCTAGTGGCAATAGAAAACATTTAAAAATACAAAAATTTTAAACTATTTTTGATAACCTGAGTGAATTTTTCTAACAGCCCACATGTTTTATCATTATAAATGATTTGTTTGAGCAATCTTGCTGAAGCTACCGAAAATTTTAACCTAATTTTCGATCGAAATTTCGCGCGTAGTGGCACTGACAAAATTCCAAGCGAAAGTTAATGTGCATATAGATATAGTCATTCGCACGAGCCCGTAGCAGAAACATAACAATGTAGTAAGCATCAGCTTTTTTTTCTTTCGAGTATTAATAGCGGTCTTTGGGATCTACGTTAATATAGCCTGGCAAACATTAATCAAAAATGCACTGTTTATTATTTATATGTTTCTACGATCACGTGGAGCTCCTATATCTATATAATTAGCTTGGGCACAGTTTCGTTTTCGTTCGTGACGTAATTGCTTCAAAAGTTGCATTTTATATAGGGTTCAAATTAGAGTCTAAAAAATATTCACTAATTTTATTACTCATGATAAAAGAATACTGTCAAATAAATTTGCTTACTCCATTATCAATCATCACTTAAGAATAAAACTAGAAAAAGCGCAAGTTCCCTACTGACCGCGATACGTATATATTATTATACCCAAATATACATTGAATATGATCAACCGAAAGAGATTCGGCTTCTATCGTAATACTCGAGCTGCTCGTTATGTTCCTCGGTGCGCCGTGAAACCGCCAGGGCCGCAACTATCTCCCGCGTTCGATAACACTCGACACTCCTCCCCCCCACCGTCCCCTCGCCCGCCTCCTCGTCCTTTCTCCAGCAATCCCTTTATCCCGGGGCGCGCATAGCGAGCCCGAGCCACATTTGCCTTTGCCTATCGTTCGAGGGCCGCGCTGCGAGCGATAGAGAGTCGCAAGGCTCTCGGCATTCCTCGTTGCAGAGCGTACACGCTTCGGAACAATATGGATGCGCGACGCGTCCGTCGGCGTCCGCTCGCTCTCGCGGGGATGCACTTTGCTCAGCTTATATATATATATATATATATATATATATATATATATATATATACGTACACCCGGTATAAAACGTCATAGCGATCGTATTTTCTGTATATACATTGATACTCCTTCTCACTTTCGTTTTGCTAGTTTTATTAAAGAACATTCGAAAATTAGAGTTATGAATTTGCAGAATTACAGTTAATGATGTCATAATATGTGTATGGAATACTGTAGAAATGAAGCATATTACATTTTTCAGATATTTACGAATACGTACGCAACAATTTCACGTGAAATTCGCGACAAAAATAACGAAAAAATATTCTCGAACATTGGTCATTTTCAAGCTATCCCACCGTAAAAACTTTGCAAGCGTATCGTGAGCAAAGAGTAAATGTTATTATATCATTTTGTACAATCCGTAGAGCATGAAAGAAAAAATAATAGTAAAAAAATGTATTAAATCCAAAAGTATTCATGGCGAATTCTTAAACCACGGTGAAAATTCAGTTCTTAATCCGTCTTTAATAAATTAAAAGGAAAGCAGTGGAATTCATCGGTATCGAAAGTGAGCGTTATAAAGGAAATCCTGAAAATATAATCTTTCAAAGAATTGGAATCACTAGATAATTGGAATTCCAAGATAATGTATTCAATCGTTGCCTACTCTATGAAAAACCCTGAAAGTGCTTGATAAAATGTAGTAGCAAATGATAGAAGTACGATATTTGTATATTAGAATAAAACGTAATGTCGCAGTCGCGGGACTAACGAAAGAAAAAATTTAATTTCTGGCAGGAACAATGAGTTTCTCCTGCGCAAGTAGTATCAGACCGGTGGCGTAGGACCGTCAAAATATCACAATTTTCCTTGTCTTGAAATCACAGTATATATATATATATATATATATATATATATATATATATATATATATTTATATATATGTTTATCATATTAGTTTTCGAAGTAGAAATTTTAATGCCCGAACGAGTAATAGATCGGAAAGCTTTAATCAGTCACTAGTTTTGAGTGGCGGTCAGTCGTCAAATATCGTTACCAGCAGACAATTTCTTTGTGTCTGCCATGCAAAATTTCTTCATCGTATGATGGAGTACGAGGCACATAAATATATATGTATGTAGAATGGCAAACAGCTGATAATAGCGCAACATATATAGCGGGTATATATATAGAGATCGTGTTTAGCACATGGCGCTTTATAGCGCTGTATGGCAAACTCAGGACAATGAGAGAGGGAGGGGGGAAGGCGGATACAGAGACCGAGAGGGAGAGAGAGAGAGAGAGAGAGAGATAGAGATAGTGGGAAACAGTAATAGGGGATATACGTATACGTATGTTGTGCGCGAACGGGCGTGCGGTCATTTCGGGAAGCCGGGAGATACGCGCGCGCTTGCGGCGTCGGTGCAAAGGTGACAAGGATCTAGGCTCTATGCTCGGAGCGCTCCGGACGCAAAACGCTATATAAGCCATACCCGGGGATAGAGCGAACGGCGACGTTTACGCGCTCCGCGATGTTTGCCGCTCGCAGCGGGAGAGCCCGAGAGCATAGCGCGCACATGCACTGGGCGCCATGAGCGCCACCCACCCACGGAGAAATGACATCGAAAACGAACGCACATAAAGATTCTCATTGACTGCATTATTTCGCCCCCTCTGCTTCCTCGTTTATTTACGGGGCGTCATTTCAACTGGAGTGAACTTTTCATGCAAGCGATAGGCCGACGGAAGTGCTGCGGACGCGCGATCGAACCGGGACTGTCCCCGAGTTTGATTTCCATATCGTGCAATGAATTTCATGAAAGTCGTCAATGATTTTGACGACAGTGACAATTTATTTTACCAATGATGTAGAAGAGAGAATCTAACGATGTATATATATATATATATATATATATATATATATATATATATATATTATTCCTGCTCATTCGGACATCAGAAATAAGCAGCTCCAAACGAAAATTCGAAGAGCCCCTTTCGCATCGACCACTGTGGCACAATCGATATTTTTGCGCAAATGGCAAGCACCGCCATCGATTGTTCTCGGACCAAAACTATCGATCATTTGCGTATAGACAAAAGTGTTAAATTAAAAATTTTATTTTCAAGCATTAAAAAATGCTCAGATAGGCATTACTGGCAGAACTCTGATTCAAGCAAATCAGTAATCTTTGAAATCGAATAAACCTGAATTTTAAGCATATTAACGAGGCGTACATGACAAGAAAATGACGAAAATCTGTTTCAAAATGTGTCCACTGAGAAAAACTAATTTTTCGAAAATTCAAAATTGTACTCACGGCGACTGCTCCGAATTAAACTAATAAATATTGTGATTGGTTTTGTAATCTTTATACTATAATATATTATAATAATAAGACAGTCAGACTGTTCTTGTTTGTAATCCCCCTCTCCGAAGAATCTAAAATAGAAATTACTAAAGTTAAGATTAAATTAGATTAAAATTTAAAAATTAAAAATAATTAAAAATAATCAAAATAAACTATATTCAATGTTAGAAAAAGCACCCTGACTGCACCCAATTGCCATAATTTAAAATCTACCTTGGATGTTCGAAGTTTCGCAGCGCTACGGTTCATCCTCAAGGACGAAACTGAGCATAATCTAATTTAATTTTAATTTATTAGTAATTTCTATTTCACAGACTTGATTTGCGATTATAAACGAGACAGAAAAGTGCTTATAGTCTGACTATTAATATATGATATTGTAGTATAAAGACCGATAAAAATATTCATTACTTACATTTTGTCTTGATTTTTGATTTAAAGTATGTATGTACATCCATAGTAAATTTTCGTTCAGTTGTTACAGATTATAAGTGAAGTACAATTATGTATAATATCAGAATTATTGAATAAATCTATTGGTTTTTGCAAAATGGCATATAAAAAATGTATGAAATGATCTGAATTGATTGAACTTCATTTTATAACTTTATCGATGCAAAACATATAGTTCTTAATAATAATTAATATAATTAATAAAAAAAAAATTTTAATGAATTAGTTAATATGTAAATTTGTATAAAAACATGGAATATATACGCATCCTATATATTTCCTATATTTTCAAATGTTAATACTCATCCTAAGATTGCGGAAATACCTCTGACACAAAGTAGTTCAACTATATTGGCTTTCACATACGTATATATTCCATAATAACAACAGCTTTCGAGTGCATTTTCGCGTCGCGTTGCATTTTCATTTACATCGCTAAATATTGCAGTGACCCATAGAGTTTCTTCTCTTGTCTCATTTGGCTCTCCGTCCTCTTCTGTCTCTCTCTCTCTCTCTCTCTCTCTCTCTCTCTCTCTCTCTCTCTCTCTCTCTCTCTCCCATTTCCTCCTAAATATCATCAGACCCATTCCATCTCGCAATAACAACTGAAATTGTATTCGTAAATACGTTCCCCTGGAATTTAATGCCGTCACGAACTTCGTATATAGGTATGTGTATATATACGAGTATATAATTTTAGCATAAGAGTATATACAAATGTATAAGAAAGTTGGCTGAATGGAAAACATAAGTTTTCTTCATAAGCCATTATATGACCGGGCATTGTGATTTAGAATTATTGCGCGCAATCGAATCGTACTTATTTTTATTTCGTTTTTGTATTTTATTTCGTAGCTGATAAATTTGTTTTAAGGCTTATGAGATTATAGATTTGTTTATTTAGCGAGAAATAGTCACTAAATGTATTATAAAACAAAAGGGTACTATTAAGCCGTGTTATGGTTATAAGTTTGAGAATGCAGTTACGAGCTGTAATGGAAAATTGTCGTATAATTTAACATCATATTTTTTTATCTAAAGTAGCCTAAATCTCTAATAAATTAATTATACCATACATCCAATAATTCTAATAAAATATCAATAAACATTTAACGATCACAGCTCCCATCCAATATACGTTCATAATCATTTTTGAGATTTAAACTTATTGTCGAAGGCTATTTTATTACTCCACCTCTGCAAAGCGGACATAAAGATTTAGAATTCACAATAAGTATGCAATCGAAGGACTACGACGTCTCGATCGATAGCCACGTTGGGCTAGTAATTCAATTATCCGAGTTCAAGCCCAGGTCACAGAGACATGCACCGCTTGTCTAACATGTAAAAATTTACATGTGCGTTATATCCAAGTAGTACCCTGCACCCTTATTGATTAATACAAACTCGATACAAATAGTTGCGAGCATAAGCAGAGCGGCCTTCAATAGCTTTAATGATAGTATATAACGTAACAATTATTAAATCTACGTGAAATTATACACAAATGTAAAATGGTAAAAATGTGATTTATTATAAACGAATTTGTTTTATATTAACATTTTCGTCGAAACGATTTTATAATCGGAATCGCTTTGGTTTAAGAAAGATTTTAGTCTAATCTATTGTGTGTTCCTATGTTTCAATTGCCTTTCTAACCTTTATCTTAGTACTTTGATATTAGCATCTCAATTTTCTGTTGTCAAATCCAATGGTAAATCGTGGCCCCAGAAACCCTCGTCCCAGTAGAACGCTGTCGAGTCCTTGAATATGTACCGCTCTCTATGTAACAGAGCATCTTTCGAACAAAAAAGAAAACCTTATTTTCTGAGAGCCAATAGAAGACGTATATGCTGCCTTTTTGTTGCAGCGGCAGTGAGTCCCGTTGCAGAGAAAAATTATGCTTCGTTTTTCCGCGACGGCGCCACGTGGATGTAAAGCGTACGTTGTATAGATATAAGTACACATAGTAGAGAATTATATGGTAAACAAATGTCGCAAGTCCGCTCAGACTTTTCCCATACCTTAGGCATTTTACAAATAGCTCACAGTCGATTGTACTTTCACAGGCGATGTTCCAGTTTATACCGCGACTTTCCAGCTCCAACGTACGATCGCACACACACACACACACACACACACACACACACACACACATATATTTGAATTTCTCAAATTTTACTTGCATTAGCTGGGAAATAACTATCAAATTCACCGTATTATTATTTAATCATGATGTTCTGACAAGGTGATGAATGAAGAGTAAACTATTTTTAAACAAACCAATTTATTGGCAAACTTTCTATAATTTGATTTTAGTTGATTTATTTTAATCATATTTAATAGTGCGGTATATTAATATAAAAATATTCTTTATGTTTATAATTAGAAAAGCTAAAATATTTTTAACTTAGATAAACAATATATATATATATATATATATATATATATATATATATATATATTTGTATGCATATCGCAACTTACTGTACTCCACCCCCTCTTATCCCCCCCTCTCTCTCTCTCTACCTCACTCCCTCACTTATTGTTCTAGAATTCCCCATATACAAGCTATAAAGTACCATGTGCTAAACATTACACACACACACACACACACACAGACTTGCGCGTGTACGCGCTATAGGTTGCCTATATTTTACTCTCTCAGCTGTTTGTCGTTCTATAAATATATTTATGTGGCCCGTACATGTGTGTGCGCTTCGACGCGCATCCAAGTTTTTTTCCAATCTGCTGCGTTCGATTTTTTTTCGCGCGGAACGGATTAATGCATTAATGCATTTGTACTTCGAAAACCAATATCATCAACATATAAATATATATATATATATATATATATATATATATATATATATATATATATATGTTACTTTCAAGACGATTAACTTGATCTTTAAGAAAAACTCATCAGTTGTTTGTCGAATATTTTCAAGGTATAGGCTTTAACGAAAGGGCTTTCAGCGTTCGTAAAATATTTAAGCCATTGGAATACATTTACCTCTCTCTCTCTCTCTCTATTTCCCCAACGGTTGCTCGGCGTAATTACCTCTTTACCTCCCAGAGAGCAAATGCGGAAGCATTGACACAAGCTGATATACGGGCCAACAGTACAGCTCGGCGTCAGTTTTACCGGGCGATCGATTTTTTCTGCGGCGCCTGCATATATATGTATGCATCAAGGGCCACCGATCCTCGCACGGGAGTCCGCCTCACGTGACCTCGAGAGATGTAATAATTCGAAGAGACCGCCCCCCCCCCACCGCCTCCTCAGCACCTTGGAAGAGACGCGGTATCGATCTAACCGAGATCTGACGCGCCCCTTTGCCAGCGAATGATTTATTCGTGTAATGGGAACAGCGGCAGATCTCTTCGAATGTCCTCCCAGCCGACTGCTGCCGTGAAAAACTGGGAGTCTTTTCACCAAGAACTGCCGGGACTTGCGCGTGTTGACTGGTCCTGAATGTTCATGGGATGGGTGGCGGCCTCTGTAAGGGGCGAGCAGGCCACGGAGATTATTACGATTTCGAATTTTCGAGAAACCTTCTCTGACATTTTCGTCTTATCCAACATGTTCTTATTTTAAATTTTTAGACATACACGAAGGAGGTAGAACGCGCCGTCAAAATGTGTTTCAAGCAAGTATTAAAGGAGATGAATTTCTTAATAGAACATCAAATCCTACACTATTCCTATATGTATCTATTGCAATAAAACACAGCATTACAGAGAAATTCCTAGAATTAAATTATCGGTTTCGTTAAATGATATTATATAAAAAATTGATTATCCTAGTATAAACCTACTACAAATGTTAACGTTGCACGATAAAAATTTAATATTACAGAGTATTGCTGTTCGTGCAAAATTGCCACGGTTCGCCATCTGTCAAAAATTTTCAGTATCTTGCTAAAATTTCAAGGTCGTGCAGAGGTTAAGCGGCCGATATCGGTGCATCAGGCGCTCATGATTTATCTGAAAATTTTCAATTTCATTTTTATAATAAAAGTTCCGCTTTCGGTAAAGCGTGCGTTCAGAATGCCGATATGTCGAATTTTATTTTCATCTATAATATGTGTCGGTGCATCAATTCAATTGTACGACAATTATTTTGCATTCACTCGTTCGTCGCATTCGGATGAAAAATAAAAATTATTCACAAATCAAAATAAATAGTTGTAATTTATAATTCAAATAGATTCCATTACTAATTTTATTTACTCTCATAAAGTAATACTTGATTTTAATCTTTCACGAATATCAGAGCTATTATACATTTGTACGTTGTTTGGCTAAGATTAGTTCACTTGTAATTTTACTGATGAACCAAACAAGTGACTTAAGGCGAAACGTAGGCTACATTTTTTTTTTCTTTCTTTATTATAACTTACAACCATTATTTTTGAATTGTAAATAATTTTTATTATCAACATTGTAAAAAACACTATACGGTAGAGACCACTAGTAGCTTAATTAATGTATTTTTAACAATTTAGTTTGCCATAATTTTCGATTATTCAAAGCGAAATATTCGCTTTTTAGTTATTTCAGAATAAATGTGTGTACGATTGTTGTTATTTGAAAGTGCTTTAGCGCGACAATTACATTGTATCGAGGGTGTAAAGGAAATTTGTTTTTGTATTGTTCCATCAATACTTCATTAAATAAAAATCAATTACTTTTCTTAATAAGCACTTTCATTTCTTATTTTTCGTTACGTATTAATTATATATAAAATCGATATTAAATGCGAATTTACATTCGTTCAAATAAATCTCAATAATCCCAAATTGAATATAATCAATTGAGTTTAAGCTTCGCGAAAATTACGTTAGAAATGAACAGTACGTATTATACTCACTATAAATAGATTTGTAGAATCATTTGACGAATTAATTGCTAATCGCTTCGAATTTCTACATAATCAGGTAGGATATTTGTGTTTGTCCCTGTTATTCAGTATGCTTATTCGCAATTCTGTAGAAAGATGACCGAGTAAAATAGGGACCTAAATTTTCTTTTCTCATTATTCACACAACTAGTTTGTAATATTATTGCGAGTTTATTTAATATTGCTCATAATTGCATTAAATTCTCACTTATTGAGTAATCTAATATTAGAAATTGAAAAATGTACCTAAGTCGACTCTTGTAAACTAACTTGTCTTACATTCGTGTCGAATAATATATTTATGATTAAATCATTAGATAATGACTGTCAGACTGTCCTTGTTGTGAAAATTAGTCAATATACTATTGTTAGTAAAGAACAATCTGACTGACTCCACCACTATAATAAAATTTTTAATTTTAATACAAAAAATTTTGTCGTATACATAATGTGATGAGTCTTTTGTTTAGATAGAGTACATAGAATTTTGTTATTAAAATTTTGTTCAAACAATCCCTGAAGATGAAGTGAAGTGGTTCGAAACGTTGGACGACAGCATCTACGTCGACTCAATAAGGGTGGCGGTGTAAGCCAGATTATTCTTTACTTATATTTCAAATTCTATGGGGTGACTACCAACAAGGATGATTCACTGTCATTATCTAATTACTCCATGACAAATATACTATTTTACACGATTCTAAGATCGAGAAAAATATTTATTAGTCTATATCAGAAACTAACAACTACTCCATGAATTTCAATATGCGTCAAAACTGAAGAAAAATAAAATTACGAGCAATCAAAGTACTCTCTCTCTCTCTCTCTCTCTCTCTCTCTTTCGCTCTCGCTCCACTCCTTGTTAATTCTTCCCGTAATTTCCCACTCCCTTTATAGGCGACAGCAGCAGCAATGCCACAATCGATAATAATTTCAATACACATCTTGAACACGCACGTATGTCTGTGTGTGACTGTGTAATGATATAATTCGACTTGCCTCGCGGACCCGACGGCATCAGAGTCGCGGAATTTGATCTGAATGCATTATAAATATGTGTGTGTGTGTGTGTGTGTACGACTTGCGGGCGATAATTCATTATACACAGATGGGAAACGGTGTCTCCTGTTAGGTGAATCGTATATACGACAGCTATTATATATTGAGCCAGAAAATAAAATATTTAATAATCTAAAATAAGTTATTTGAATATGACGGTTCAGTGTACGTAGATATTAGTAATGTACTTATTGTATTAAAACTATATATATATATATATATATATATATATATATATATATATATATATATATATATATAATCTACGCTGGTAACATTCGCAACATTTTCGGTACTTTTTTCATGCGTACGTTATTGTACCAAATTGAAATAATTAAAACCTTTAGACTGTTACAGTTTTAATTGAATTATTTCTGCAGTAGGATTTAATCCAGTAATTAATGAAAAAAAGTCGATATATAGTTAATAATGTATAAATAGCAGCGAAAATTTTTAGTTTAATTATAAAGTTATTATAGTTTTAACACTATTCCAGCGCATCGTAAATGTTATAAATTATCAAAAATGTTAGTGAAACATGAAAAATGAATTATAAATTGCTACGAAACTTTTTGATTCGATTAGTCTTATTCTAAAAAAACCGTTAGTTTATGTAGGATGCGTTTAATTATTTTCTTTATAAAAATCTTAACATGGGTAGAAATTATATGATTAATTATTTAAATAGATGCGGTACATTAATCAATGTTTCAAAGTAATAATGTATATTTAGAAAACATTCTATGAAATAATATAATTCTATAACACATTTTCAGGCAACGTTCGAACTCATATTCATAATCTAAATAAACTTGCTTCCCAAAATTTATTTAACATATGGATGAAAGAAAGTCCCTTACGTTTTCGCCCGTAGTTGCCTTTATTCTCCTCAAATTTTCTTCGATAAGGAATATTTTGCGCTGTCACATGTCCGCATATTACAATCATTAGGCGGAATAAATCAGGTGGGAGGAGAGACGCGGAAATGCAAGTTCTTGAAAACGAAATAAAAAGGAAGGAATAAATAATGAAGGGTTTGGTTTGACTCGTTAAGTCAAATAATCATGATTAATTTGCGTTCGATTTAATTTTTTTTTACTTTTTCGAGCATATATAGGATAATTTAATATAATATAATTTGAAATATAATTCGAATCGACCTCTAGTACAATAAAATTTACGAACGCTTCTTCGAGGCTTATATAAACGATCTCTATTACATCTATGTCAATTGTATACATCAGGGCTAAAATTTATCAAAAAGAAAATCTCAACGACTATTTTGGAAAATCTAATGAAACAATAAGCCATACAATATTACCTCGTGTGGCGCTTTTATTCGCCGGAAGCGCGGAGGGTCGCGCGAGGGCAAAACCACGCGACTAGAAGCGCCACCTGCCCGTGCGCGTTCTTAATCGGCGAAAGTTTTGAGGCGAGCTAAGCCTCGGTATGTCGAGGTTTCACCCGTGCGAGCGTCCGTCTACCGCCTCCCCGCATTTACATATTGTTCTGTCATCGTGTATATATGTAAACGAAAAAAGTTGTTTGGACGCGCACACGCGGAAAAAATCACGAAAACGTTTCTTTGCACATGCACATAAATCTAGTTGCGACAAAAGGAAAAGTTTTCTATATATATATTTATAAAGAAAAGGTATACAATGGGCGAGCGATGAGAATCAGCCAATCAGGAGAAAATTATTCACGGGGATCCGTATTACCGTAGGTTTAGATGTAGATGATGCAATGACTTTCGCATTTCACACTTGTATTTATCAAATCGAATAGTGCTACGTTAACCTTGGCGCGCGCGCGCGCGTGCATTGCGTGCGCCAGCGTAAGAAAATTCGAATTAGAATTTCAATCGATTTCTATTGTTATTTATATTATTTTCATGCAGATGATGAATTGCATATTCATGTACTACTTCGAGTATATATATATATATACATACACGTTTTCAACGCGCTACAACCTGTATGGGTATCATTATTAATTGCCAGTAATTAACTATTCTACATTGACTACTGTCACAAATTCCGCCCTCGAAAATAATAGGAAAACATACCTTGCTTCGTGTCTTCTTCTTTTTTCTTTCTTTTTTTATACAACAAGAAGCTACTGTCACAGATTAATTTAAATTTAAATTTTTTTTCAAATGGTCCATATTAATGCTACTCGCCCTACTGCCTACATAAGTGCCAATCATAAAAATAAAACACATAAAATGCTGAAAATGTTGTTTTTAATCTATATAATGTTGCTTACTTTTAGAATTATTATTTACTTTTTTTTTAAAATAACACCATCTTCACGTTTCCGCGTGATTTATTTCTTTATTACGGCGTGTTTTTAAAAGTTTTCAAATTACAGAATTTCTATAATATTAAGGTAGAATTTGAAGGATCTTAAATGTCTATTAATAAAATCTTTTAGCCAGCTACTGTGCACGGATGACGCTGGCTAAACATAGGTTGTGGCCCTTATAAACTGTATAATATATTTAGATCCATGCGATATCCAAGTAAAAAAAGTAAAATGATATTTATATGTGAAAGAAAGTGCATAAAAAGAAGGTTACTAGAATTTTATAAATGAACCAAAATTTTGAAAAAGTAAATTAAGAATATAAAAAACATTTAAAAAAATAATTTGATAAAAAATTCAACATGTATATATATATATATATATATATATATATATATATATATATATATATATCACTGAATACTAATTACATGTCATAAAATCTAGAATGAAGTTGTGTGCTAGTTTTTCAATTTTCTTCGACTTTCAAAAATGCGCACAGTATAAAATACATTAAAAAACGGGAGGGATCAAAGATTAGGCGCGTCAAAATTCTAAAACAAATATGCATTGATTTTTTTGCAATATCTTTATTATTTGAAACAATTAAATTTATACATGTTCAATTAAAAGTCATCATTCACAAAACAGAGTAGAAATTCATACATTTAACAACAATGGCTTTGTCGCATTTATACTCCAAAAACTTCTAACGACTAACTATTGCAAAAAGTTGGAACAACTATTGTTTCTCCATTAACAGATCTTATGAATTTTAGTCACTTATTATACAAATACCATCGCCATAAATAGACACAAAGATGATTTAAAAACTTTAATAGTAAACACCGCGAAAATCCTAAATTAAACATAATTTTTTAGAAGTTATTTTGGATTATTTATGATATAATACTTTTTTTATGAGTTGCTTTAGAAAATACGATCAGTTTTGAAGAAAGTTTCACGCAAAATTTTCGGATCGCTTCAGAGTTCATCTTTTCCTTACTACGCATTTTGCTCTAAAAGTACCGCTTTTCAATAGAAAATAAGCTTTAATTTATCCTATAATAAGTCAATTGGCATTGAAGCCAAAATAATAAAACTTATTTGGATTTTCAAGCAAACACGACAATTGCTCCTATAAACTGTACGGAGCTCCCCATCTTTTTCCTCTCCGGGCTCTCCGATGATTTTCAATTTGTTTTCCCCAGTTTGCCCACGAGCATCTCGAAATTGCCCCAGGCAGGCGCGATAAATCAGCGAGCGTGGCGCGAGCGGCCCCTCGACGCGCGCGCGCGAACTTCCGCCCCCCCCCGAAGCCGCGCAATATTTCCCACTCGCTTAAATTCGCAAATCGAGTTCCCCCCCTGGCCCCTCCCCTCACCCACCGCCGCTCTCTCGTCGCGCATTCGTCGTCGTCCGCCTCGAACGCGCGGGCTTTCGGCAAAATGCGCAGGGCTCGAGGCGCTCCCTCTCCCTCGACGTCGCTCTGCCCCGGCCAGGGGCCTCGGGGTGGCGCAGGTGCGCGTCAGCCGAGCGGATTGCCATACCTCTTTCGCGCAACTGCGTCTCTTTGTCAAAGACGTGGGGGGGGGGCGAGGTTTGGGCTGGGGGGGGGGGGGTGGCGACCGCGCGCGAAAGCCGCTTAGAGGCAGCCGGCGCCGTCGGCGACACCTTCGCCTCGCGTCCCTCTACCTTCGATTCCGTCGAGTCCGCTGGATTAACGGGCAAGGTCGTGTATGGTTTTCCTTGGTTTTAGTGGACGGGCGATAATCGCCGCTGTACGACCGAGACGTCGGGCACTTTTGTTTATCGGGGAACTGCAAGGAAGCGGGGCGAGAGTAACGGATGAATGGCACGTTGCACGGCTGCGGAATTGTGCATCGGCTCCCGGCAGTTACATATATATAGGTCGTTAATGATGCATTGGTATAGGTTTACGCACACGAGAAGATCCAAGAACCTTCTAACTGTTAGGAAGCTCTGACGCTATTAGTTCTAGCTTATATGAGATGAATTTTTTTATGTCTTAAATTTCTTAAATTCTTCATTGGAAATAGTACATCAACCTTTTACAAATGTCAAAAAGACGAAGTAACTGAAAGTGCCTTCCAAATGCGTCGACGACCTAACCGTTAACACATTCCCAAAATATAATAATTTATTACTTAAAAATTAATAGATAATTGTTCTGTATAAATTAGGTACACTGTATGCGGTCCGAGAAATTCACGCCAGATTATAAGAAAACTGTAACATTTCAAGCAAAAACCTACAAATCAGCTTATGTTCTTAAACCTATATATTTCATGATATTTTCAATAAAAGCGTGGCTAATGTTGCTCGCATTAACGGGATGTCGACGGTTCGTTTATGCCGTTTGAGTAAAAAGTACCTTCCTTTAAACATCGTTACACACTGAAACTATTGTAAGTTTTAGTTAATTACTTCCTTTACTCGCATCATTTAATACATTTCACATGAAATCTTCAAATGAATTCGTTTCAAGCCTTATGGAAATGAGAAAGTCCTTAAAATTCCATTATTCGAAATTATAAATAAAATTTTTAAAACGTTCTCACTTATACACAGCTTGATGAATCTGCCGGAAATTTTGAAGCACTGTAGAATTACAGTGCTATATAAAGGATGCATAAAAGGCGTACATAAAGTGCATGCTTAATTAAAGCTAGAATAATTTAATGCTGAGTTATAATATTATTCAAAGCAGAATGTTATTTTCTCGGTCGATAAACGCATACCTCGCCATCCCGCTAACGAATGATTGCCTACTTATGACAATAAATTGACCGAACTATAATTAACAGTAGCACAGAAATTGCAAATATGCAGATATATGTTCGTTGCAGCTTTTTTGCTTAGACAACTATGCTTGCAATGAATCCAGTGCTAAAAGTAAAGATTTTCATTTAAAAAATTCCTCCGACTACATCGTATACCCAGTTGAAATGCTAATGAAATGCAAAGTATATAATGAGAAATATTTTCTATTATTAAGTAAATATTTTCTGACCTTGTGGCAAGTAAACCATTCCATTATGATAGATAAATACTTATACTTAATAATATAGCAGTGGAATTTACATTATTATTATTTCAGAATACATTGTCGAATTTTTTTCTATATTATTATAGTATTGTATTAACATGTCAAATACAAAAAAAGTCAAACTCTACATGAACGAAAAAACTCTTCTTATTGAATTTAAGAAAATAATTTTTCTTTAAATATCATTTTGAATAATGACGTACACGTGATTTCATTTTGAAATCATTTTTAATTATTTCTTGATTAAAAATCATTACAGGTAATTTGTATTCACTTATGAAGAAAAACAAGTTTATTCCAAAAATTAAAAATAACCTTACAAAGAAATTTGAAGCCCTATTATTTTCTTATAATGTAAAGATAGTACCTCAAGAAAAAATTCAGTCAAGAGTGTGTTGTAAAAAAACACTGTTGAAAAAAAATTTAATTCTTACAAATTTATGAGTTTCAAAGAAATTTTAAAATCTCGTGTACTTCGATAAATAAAGTACAGTAAAACTGAAAAGTCTATAAGCAAACCGCCTTTTCCTTTTTCAAAAATACTTTTTTGTATTTTTTTTCAATATATATATATATATATATATATATTATCATCCGCGTTTCGGCTTCGCCCGGGATAATAATGTAAGCAATTTAATAAACAGTTAAATATTATTTATGTAAAAAATACTCTATGTATAAATTTCTATTTCTAGAGAATTTTTACCTAATATCTGTCATCGATTTCCCCTGAATCATCGTCGTTCGAGAGTCCCCCTTGCCCTATTTTACCGAATATTTATGTTCTTATTTTTTTGGGGTGCTGATTATTAATGTCCTAACAGTTTTAGATGAAAATTAATATTTATGTCCAAATCCATGAAAACTCTCGAAAAATCATGGTTTTTTTCAATTTATCTGAGAAAATAAGAAAACTTTTAAAAAAATTTAAATCTGAAATTCTAGAGCTCGTTAAAATACATATTTTTGTTTTATACGATTTTTCGATGCAAAGAATATTTGTGCAGAAAAATTGAACAATTTCGTCTCGGGATCCCCTGAACAATTCCTCGCGTATACCCAATACAAGTACCTTTGAATATATTTTTCTCGAGAAATGCCGCGTGTAGAAAATAAATGTATAGAATAAAAAATATGAATTTTAATGAAATGTACAACATTTGTTTGACATATTTTTTGAAACTTTTTCCCGAGATATATCCGAAAGACTATCTTTTTATGGCTGTTGCCATGAAATCCGCCAAGCACCACTACGATATTTGTAATCAGCAGCTCATAAAATATTCTATAAATTAGGTGTGTTCGTTTTTCTCAAATCCACGGGCTATCTATGTTATATATATATAATGATCGTGTTTTCTTCATACATGTATAACGCGACCTATCTCATCTCACTTTTAGCTGAGTTATTAATGTTTTCAACGAAGAGTATAAAGTTCGGAAATATTTTATAGAGATATTATTTACTACATAAAATATTTTGTTAGTCATAGATGCTTATTATAACTATCAAACTAGAGAAAACCCTCAGACTGCCAAACGAGCTGCAAAAAGTGAGAATCCAGATATAATTAAAATACCGTCCAAGGACGTACTGAACCAAATAAAATTGGAATCTCGTTTGCGCACTGTTGACACCATAAAAAATTGCACTACGGGAAAAATCTATGTTCAACAATATGACAAAGAACTGAAGAGAACCCCATGGTTCACTGGTAAAAAATTACCGCGGGATACTATTGTTACTATAAACCGTTTACGCGCAAACCATTACCATTTGGCATCTTCTCGGGGAGGAATGAACATAGTCCGAAGCTGAGAGTACAGATGCGGCTCACCCATTGAAGACATAAATCACGTTCTCTGGGATTGCAAATTATACACCCATGTCAACACAGATGTCAACTACTAAAAGATCTTGCGACACTTCAATACTCTCCTCCTATTCATATAGAAGCACTGATCAAAGAACCGAGTATACTAGCCTGTAAGCTTGTAGCATTAGTCTTAAAAGCAGGTAATTTAAAAGTGTAAATAAATTACTATTAATTAAGAAATATTACTAATACTGTCGTCCATGTAAATGGAAATTTTGTATTATTGTATCATAAATGAATTTCGCTACATGTATTGTATGGATGATATAAGTCATGTATGTGATTTTAAAGGCCAATAAATGAAAAAAAAAAATAAAAAACCCTCAGACCAATTATATGTAAGTGCTAATTCATCTATTTATTAATAAATAAATACTTAATAATTAATAACTATAAATTAATAATTTAGATAAAAATATATGAACTGAGTAAAATAATCTATCTATTATTTATACACGAAGTTTTGTTATATAAAGTTTTGTTTATACTGTATTAGGATATCTACAGGCGTTTCTAAATGCCTGAAAAAACTATTATAAACATATATCTCAATACGATGAGAATAGTACTACGCGAGTATAAAACTATTAATGTTAAGCTTAATGTACCGTTCATGTTTCCAACGAGCTTTCTAAAGTAATATACTTTCAATTCAAAAAACATTTTTCGAAACTCCCGACTGGGCCTCTAATGTTTTATAAATTTTTTGCTTGTGCATTTTGCATTGTGTAAAAATAACTTCTATATACCAAATTAGATATGAATCAGAAATGCATATTCTATACCCAGTAATTTGTTGGGTAATTCCACAGGAAAAACTTTCGAAAACTCTTTTACCTTCCCTATACCCGAAATATATGTAGTTCAGTTTCTCCATGGACAATGCCGTACGCTAAATCGCGTTTAGCCTTAAGCTCGTAAGCGAACACCCCCACTTATACCGAGATGTAAATATGAAACCGCTATTTCTACAGGGACGACAGATCCTAAGCTTTTCAAATCACTTATATCCCACACGCAATCGGAGTAAAGAAATTATTGTTAATATGAAGTCCGTGAATATGAGAAAGAATATTTAAATAAAGAAATTGATGGAAGAAGATTTTTGCACCTGAGAGATCTTAATAAGCTATATTCAGAAAGTTAAATCTTTTTTGTAAAGAAGAACTTGAGGTACGCATGGTTTTATCAGACTTAATTCAATTTTTTAAATTGTTATTAATTCTCTTGTACGAAAGAGCACTTATATTGAATAGCCGTCTTTCTCTTTTATGATTTTATATGCAAATGTAAGCTAAGGACCTCAACTTTTGCAATATTTAATTTCCTAAAATAAAATGCTCCAAATGAGAGTTTTTCTGAAATTATTATAATAAAGTTATTTTTTTATTTTTCTTTTTGTTATTAATTATCTATGCCGGGAAGGGGAGGGGTCGAAAATTCTATCTCGTAAGAAGATAACTTGCCGCGCCTGCCTACATACTTGTCTTAAAAAATAAAAGTTAATTTTAATTTGCAGCACTTTGAACTCATATTGCCAATTGAGAAAGTTTACTGAACCGAAGGGATTCCTCCTGGAATATAATGAGTCAGTTCTATTGCCATCAATGCAGCTGGTTAAATCATTTTGTATTTATTTCACAATGAAGAAATAGATGTGCGTCGAATTTTGAAAATGAGAGACGAGTATATGGCGACTGTGTATGGAATAAAAGAGCGAATTGATTGGCAGCAAATCGGAACTATTAATTTTGTGGACGAGGCATTTATTCGTTTTAAATCAGCGAGCCACCGTAACTGCAAAGATTTAAGCTAAAGAATAAATAATCCGACCCGGCGTTAAGTGCTACTGTCTAGTAAGAAGTTAAATGCCCGCGTAATAAGCTCGAACAAAAGCAGCTGGCTTGATGCCTTTTAAAAATAATTGCCAATATTTCGAAAAAGTTACAGCTATTGTCTAATTTTCGATAATTATCATTTTAGGGGCAAAGCATTAGAGGAAAGAAGAACGTTTATTTAAAAAGTTTAAAATGAAAAAGCAAGTGCAATATTTACCTTTGACGCGCGAGAACTGTTACAGTCTTATACTTTCACGCAAACGAGACAATTACCGAAGGAATCGCCGTTATACCGGCGGGGGTAATGCGAAAATAGCTGCTAGTTAGTGCGGCGACCATCACTTTAATTACCCGGCCATTTATCTCGTAACTTTAATAGTTTTTTTTTCTTGCTGAAAAAAATAATCGCCTTTTTGTTTGTCCTTGCTAACGATCCCGGCACCAGGTTCAGAGTTTAATAAGAGGACAAAATTTCAATTAAGAAATTTCTCTATAAAACGGAGCCAAATGATATTTTATGAACGATACAAAGCCTTATAAAATTTAATTGTAGAACAATATAAGAAATTAATAATAATTACAGAAATAAGTGGCGGTTTCTCCTTTTTCTAAGGTATCTCAATTATTATATGCGTACAGGTTTCGGCTACATAAAATATTAAATTTTAAATCTGTGCATATTATCGGCATAAATAAGAATGTATTCTTCATACGTTTGTAATGCACAACATAACGTAATTCCTTTACCAAGCTTTCCTGTAATCCCTCAATTTTTAATTAAGAAAATTTCATATTATACGTTTTATGAAATTTTGTTTTCACGGGCAAACTACAAATGGATTCAAATTATCTAAGAACTTCGGAATATTTTCCGGCCATAGATGTAAGCTAATTTTTTATAACTCTTCTCCGACCCCCCACCCCTCACCTGCCAAAGCACTACGTCGGACAGTCTCGTTTTACTGGGCGTTATTCGTTGCAGGCAGTGTGAGACGCGTTACTGAGTGGGCCAAATAATAATTTTTATTTTTTCAGCTAACTCAATTCGTATTTTACAAAAAGAATCGAAAGAATTCAAGTCATTATTAAGTCAATTCATTAATACTATTGATAAAATATTTTGATATTATTTTTGTATTTTATTGTTTGGCATCATGAAGAAAGGTAAAAATACATATTTTAAATTAAGAAATCAGTCTTACAGTCTTTTTATACTATAAGAGATGATACTAATATAATGACAGTCAGACTCTTCTTGTTTATAATCACCATCGTAGTAGTAATCTGAAATAACAACTACCACTAAAATATAAAATAAAAAATACATTTAAAATATAATAAAATAAAAAAAAAAATAGTATACAGCCGGACTGACTGCGCGATCTATATTTATTAATTTTTATACCTGTCTGGTCCAACGATTCGAATCGCTGCAGCTCATCTTAAAGGGTTAAAATGATAATACATATTTGAAAAGGTAATTCAATTTACTTATTCAACTTTTATAAATATTACCATGGTGATCTATTTTTCCACTGAAAGTAAAATAATTTTTAAAAGAATTGTTATACGAAATATATGGTAAAATATACTGTACCTGCTATCTACTTGTATCTAAAAAACATTATAAATTAATAAAAGCCTTTAAAAAAAAGGTACTTAATGGAATAAGGATATAATGTTGTTGTATAATAGACCCGAAAAGTATTTTAAGAAATAAAAATTTATCATAGTATGCATTACTAACAAATTTCAGAAGGCATTATGTAAATTTGTAACACATTATTAACGGAATTCGATTCTGTATAAAAGAGGAATTGAATCTTACAGAATCAATGATTAAAAGAATCAATGATCCAATCGATTTTCGACAAAAAGAATCGAATGCTTTTGATAATTCATGGATAACTCCAGCTGGTTAGTGCTTTTTTATTCTGTAGAGATATATATCGATAATTGAAATACTTGATAAATATTTCATTGTTTTTGATTCATGCGAATTATTCTATTGATCTTATAATACTTCATTTATGCAAGGGAAATTCGTTTACTTTTGAACTAGTGAAGAAAGAATTTTTACTTCTCAAATAATTGAAAACAATAATGGATTTTGGAGTTCCCTATACCCTTGGGTCCTTCTACAGCATGCAATTTTTGAATTTTTGCCTCTGACATCTTTTGTAAATAAATTCAACGTTTCGCTCTCTCAAACTTCGACGTATCACGGCGACTGGGAACGCTCCCGCCCTAAGCCCTGGCCACAGGACTAGAACGATCAAGGTCCAGAATGGGGGAGGGGCTGAATAATTTAGGATATGTGTATGGCTGTGCTTCTCGGGTGAACGTTACCATTTTATAATCGTTGCTCTTTTTAGACGTATTATAAACATCTATATAACAAAAAAATTAATATTTAATATGTTTTATTATAATTAATGATCATTTTTAATATTTATATTATAATAAAGATATGAAAAATTGTATTTAAAATATTTTAAAAAAATTATTTAAAAGAATCCTTTCAACAAGCTGTCAGACATTGACGTTTAATTTTGCATAGAAATGTAACTATTATTTGAAATTTTGGAATCTAAGCTAAGGTCTTTTAGCTAAGCACTTTTAAAATATTATTAATTCAAACACTTTTAAAATATTATGAATTTAGGGACGAATTATGAAACGCTATGATACTGCGTTTCACTTGCGTGCACAGACTTAACATGTTTTCAGTGTCTTCGTTTTAAATTATATGCTTATCTGCTGTCTCGCATAATAAAATTCGAAATTAAAAGTTAACCGTTGACTCGTACTAATGCCTTCCACGAAGCGATTAAGGAGACGTAAGTATAAACAGAAAATAGCATATTCATATACATGTTTGGAAATTTGAGATAAAACTAGGAAGGAGATCCATTAATTATCTCATAATTTTATTACAGATGGTGGAAAAAGCACAAGGGCTTATTGTATTATATATATATATATACATGATAAGTTCGAAATCCGTATGATGAGAGAGTGGATCAGAGTGCTGCAGAATAGAAGATAGTTGAGCTTGTTTTTCATTTTTGCTTTTTGCTAATTATTTCTTTCCAGATTCCGAGCGAAATCTAACACCCCGCCCCTCGAGATCTCCCAGCACGCGATTACTGCGCAACCACAAATCCCTTCGCGTCTTCTTTTCGTTTTACACGGAGACGGAGATATCCCATGTCGAGAGGACGTATAAGTTGGCACTCACGGTACAGGCCAGATCCGCCGGGCGGACCGTCGATTAGCGCTTGACGGAGCCACGGATTAGCCGTGGGCGCGCTCGCCTTATAGCGAAATCGATGTATAGAGCGAAACACGTATACGCGTTGGGCGACGAAGTTGTGCGAGGAAGGAGGAGAAAAACGTAGCGCAGTGTATTCAGTCAGTCGTTCGCTGGAGAGCGGGAGCTGAATCTCTCGCTGAACGGCGACTTGGAGAGGATTTTTAATTATATATAACACTGCATTATGTACGCCTCGCCGTTTTGTTTTTCTCTTTAACTTGAGCCCGCGCTTGGGTGAGCTCGTGATTTTCCGCTCGTAAATCCGGACGCGGCCAAGATCGAAGGGATGGATTGGTTCGCGCAATCCGCATCCCCGTGTGAATTATATATCTGTATACACACGCCATACAGCTCGGCGTGCAATCGAAGCGTTGGGCGGCGGTGGGGATAAAAGATACAGGATGCGCGAGCTTCGTTGCAGCCGCTCCCTCCGCCACAAGCTCACGCTCCGTTTGGTCAATTGAAGCGTGAGCTTTTCCTTTCTTTACGAATTATGTGAAATTGTAGATATATATATATATATATATATATATATATATATATATATGTAGATATATATATAGGGGTGTGTGTATATGCGTGTATAAAAGATTAAAATATATATACATATCAGGTACCCACGCACGAACGCCGCGATGCGTGCGGGGCTTGATTTTTCCATTCAGTTTTGCTTTCACCTCGTGGTATATTTGTAATTGATATTTGATATTTAGTTGGAGCTAGGTCAGACGCCTGGAATAAGAAAAAAATATATTGATCGACTTCCAAAAATACGAGGATAAAGTATATATAGGTAAAAAAATTTGGAATTCGGACCGAAGCAGTTAAAGATTTTTAATTTTCTGCACTTTATATCGTGACAATAATTTTTACAAATCCATCTTTTGTACAATAATGTGATTTCATACAATTCTTATAAATGCTTCTTATATATTTTAAGACATGATCCTAATTATTCAATTGAAAATTTTTTTAATCGGAAATCTTAATTTGAAATATTGGGTTATATTGTTTGGGAGTATAGTGAAATCGTTAACTTATTACGAACAAACATTAGCAGAATTTATTTCCCTATGAAAAGTAACGGAAATAATGATTATGGAAAAAGTATATACACGAGGCAATTTCTATAATTTTCAACGAAAATTTAAAAATTGTGCTATTTTTCTCCGAACAATATGAAATATTTCTTCTCAATGTAAAACATATAATGTACTATTATTCTTCGATATAATGAAAACTATTATATAGTTTGAATGATGTCTTTTTAGGTTTTTGTTCACAATATAATCAAATATAGGGATATCTTCATTAACTAATGGATTCAAATTATAAGCTCAATTTATAAAACATACTAATTTTTCATTTGAATACTCTGTAAAATTTTACTATAATTTCTATTTTACGATAGATTTTTAAACAAAAATACCAAATTGGACAGAATTAATATAATAATGAATTTACTAACGGTTAACGCCACCATAATCATAAGTATTCAGTTATTTCAGATCTGAATAAAATACTATTCATTAAATAATTAGGAGGGAGCTATTGAAATGCATTCCCAGTTTTCGCCTAAAATTATGTACTTTACCTGCAAAGTCTCCTCCTAAGCACTTTCTGCAAAAGCTCTCCTTTTATAGACCACGTATAAATAAAAGACCATCGTCTTTTATATATGCGCATAGGTACTGCAGGGCTTGCGGAATGTGGAATACTGAAATGAATGCGGGAATGAATGAGCTTTCTTTATCGGGTAGAATAAAAACCCAGAGGAATCGTACGTGTGTATGTGTATGCGCGTGCGAGATATATATATATATATATATATATATATATATATATATATATAAATTAACATATGTACAATTTTAATTGATATTCATATTTATAATGAACGACATCCTATTATATGTCATATAAATCTTAAATCTCTACTGACATTGACGACTTTACATATATCGAAAAACGATTTGAATATTACAAAAGCATTCTACTTCACTATAACTATATAGATTAAATAAGACTATTGATTCAATCTTCGGTATTTCCCCTTTTGCGAATTGAATAATCCAATCTTTCTACTACCCTCATTCGAGCCGGCGCCTCAAGAAATTTGCAATATACTCCCGTGAAACATATATGAACGTTAAGTCTGGCGGGGCCACCCAAGCTCAATCCGAGCAAACACGACGAAAAAACTTTCAATCGACTCCTGAGGTTCTATACTATCGCACTGTTCGTACGCTATAGACCCGCCGCATGGCGACTGCGTATATACGAGTATAAATAACGTTAAATAACCGAACGAGCTGCGTGCGGAATAAGAGCGAGAGAGACAGAAAGATGGGGAGAGAGAGAGACGCACGCGAGCCTCTTCTTGCAAAATACAGAGAGATATATATTATGGGAATGAGAAGGAGAAGCAGTGAGATGGGGGAGGCAGGAGAGGGGAAGAGAGTGAAAGAGAACAAGAGCATCATCGCGAAAATCTCCGGTTCCGAAGTCAAGAACGGCTCAATTTCATACGGCGTTCCTGGAAGACGGAATGGGGGAGATAGAGGCGGAGGGAGGGCGATCCAAATAGAGCGAATCACCTCCCTCGCCCCTCGAGCAAAGACTTGTATAATCCGTGCGCTATTAAAATTCCCCTCGCTCCCGTAACAGGTTACCTCTTCGTCTCTCTCTCTCTCTCTCTCTCTCTCTCTCTCTCTCTCTCTCTCTCTCTCTCTCTCTCTCTCTACCGCAAAGAAGATCGCGAGAAATCGTCCTTGCGCGTTTCGCGAACGTGCCGAGCGTAACGATCGGTTCGATTTATCTCTCCCTGCAGAGGGAGGGGGCAGAGAGAGAGAGAGAGAGAGAGAGAGAGAGAGAGAGAGAGAGAGAGAGAGTCACGCTTGGGATCTTTCGACGCGGCCGTGGCCGACACCTGTCTCGGCGAAAGAGAAGAGGAGGAGTGAGAGCGGAATGGAACAGAGGTAAATTATGCGTGGGTGGAGGAGTAAGAAGAGTTGGAGGAAGAGGAGGAGGGAAATTTTTCGAGCTGAATTTTCCGGGAAAGAAATCGCCGCTCGGGGTTTTGACGTGATGGAATGAGTCGAAAGTGGAGCCACTCGCTGAGCTCCAACCTCCACCCAGGCGGGAATTTTTCAAGAGAATATACGGAGAGCTATTCTATATATGTCCGGCTAGGGCATAACAGTAGTTATTTTGACAGAGCCCAAAGATGACCGAATCAATGGGAATGAAACTAAAATGTGATTTACCTTAGAATTGGTTCATATTAGAGTATAGTACTCGAATAAATAAGTAATTAATTATTACAATTTTATGCTTACTTATTGGAGAAGTTCACATTCTTTATCGTTCAAAAAATTATTAAATTTATCTCAACTAAGTGAAGAATCAGAAGTAAGGGAGCCGACGACTTTTCACTTGCTCATGTAGTGTGCATGAGTAGAAAAGGATAACATTTTTATGCATTATTTTACAAAAACGCCTTACGCACTGGAAAGAATGTCGATATCACTTATCAAACTAAAAGTTGCCTAACAGCTGAAATTTAACTTTGAACTGATATTTTATTTCGAAAGTTAGATACCGTAATGCTAATAAGCGCCGGATATTAAAATAACTGATAATTGTTACTTTCAAATAAGATTTGAAAAAGGCATGTCACCCTCTATTGTTCAATGAGAAAACTAATTGAAGAATCTGCAATGCGTGGCATATATAGAAACAATAAAGGACTTTAAAATTTTACTGCGGGGTGTTTTTTCCATATATTTATATAGAGGCTCAAGGAGTACTTACAAATAAATGCAAACTCCCAAAGTGAAAATTTCACCTACTCGCTTTAAAACAAGTGACAGACAAGAAACTTTCGATACTTGGGTGAAATACATATATTCATATCAGTCTTTGTTTAAACTGATTAATTCTGTTCTCTGTGCACGTGTAACATTTTATCACCCAAGATGTATCTTATAAATTATACGCTCTCTTTTGAATTACAAGAACTCGATGACAATTTATTAAATTTCACAACCGGATTTTTTATTGACAGGTAAATTTATACGTGAGAACAAAAGTGTTCGTTTTGCACATATACTTTAAAAAAAAATTAATGATCAGCTTTTATCAGATTTACTTTTTGACCCAATAAATGCAAAAATACTTGGTACCTTAATCATGAAAAAGCTATCAGATTTACGTTCTGACCCAGTAAACATAAAGTCATATGGTATTCTGCCCGTTCAAATTATGTTTGTTTAATATTCTCGCAAATACACTGACTGGTATGACTAATAAATGATATTAAACTGAAAGATTTTATTTTCAACGACACAATGACGGTTTTCTTACGATACTTTTGTAATTAGAAAAATTATATATTTGATATATCATTAATCATGTCCAATGTTAAAATATGACCATACTGTCCTCTAAGATTATATGCACAGCAGTCCCTCCCATTCGTGGGACCTCCAATATTATCTTATAATTAATACCTTTTCATATAAATAAACATTTACCAGAAAATAAAATTTTGGATGATACGAAATATTTCACACGTCAAATAAATCAATGATGATAGTAGTTAGCTACACATATATATAAAGTAATGCATTTAACACGAGCAAAAAGGCAATGACTAACGTAAAAATTCACGAATGGATGAACTATCCAGAAAGAACCAAACGTACAAAGCAGACTGCAATAGAAAATAAACGCCCGAAAAAGGGCAAAATTTTCGCAAAGAGAGCGTAATGTGAGTGTGTGTGTGTGTGTGTGTGGTTGTGTGTGTGTGTGTGTGTGTGGTGTGTGTGTGTGTGTGTGTGTGTGTGTGTGTTGTTGTGTGTGTGTGTGTATGTGTGTAACAGATTCGCAACGGCCCAGCCGATATCGCAGGATCTTTCGATCTCGGCGAGAGAGAAGGGGAGTGGACGCAGATAATCGCGGGAGGCCGGGAGACACGGAATGCAGGACGTGGGTCAGCCCTCCCCCCTCCATCAGAGCCGTCGCCCACGGTATTTCCTGCAGCCTCCGCGGACATGGCAGTGTGTGTCTATATATCAGAACATCAGCAGCCGGCGCGGTGACTTTCGTTTGCTCATCGCGCGCACGTTGTTGAGGAAGGGAAGGATGGATCTTGACCGTATATCCTCCCCCTACTCCCACCCTCTCTCTCGCTCTCTTACCCTCTTTACGTAAGTGCTGCTTTTCTGTCTCTTTCCTATATAATATACAGAGTCCTCTTAAAAACGATCGGATTCAATTTAAAAAATAAATTAATTTGTTTTTTGTCAATTAGTAAAATTGTCACTGTGCCTTCAAGGATGTATTTTACGTTGTACTTTTAGAAAAATATTTTGTCTAAATACTATATAAAATACATGTAGGTTTATAAGCATAAAAGTTCATAATATGTTAAAACATATCAAATTGGCTTAACTTATTAATTTTCTTAAAGTTTTTTTGGAATAAATTTTTTTCTATAATAACAATAAATACAACAATAAATTTCCTTAAGGTATTTATATATAAAGATTCCAGAATTAAACAAACGTTTTCAAAGCATGTATTAAAAATAATGAGCACTTTTGATTGTGGATTAAAAAGCAATCTATGGGAGAAATCATATTTACAAAGTCGTATTGCAGCATTTAATGGATAAATGTCAAAAAATTTTACTTTCAAATATCCAGCTGCAAGTCTTAAGGTTCTAATGTGATTTGCATTTGAATCAATTATAGTTAGAGAAATATATTCTGGAAAAGAATATTACTATTTTAATTTGTCATCTTTAATGATATCACTATATATATATAGTATTATATATATATATATATATATATATATATATAATTATATATTTATAATTATTAAAATTGTACTTTATGTTTGTTCGGATGCTGACTCTGAATATCCTAATAGATTTGGCAACAATTTCTAGGTGTGAATGATATTAATAATATTTTCTTTGTAAGTTAAATATTTTTATACCACCATGTATCCAAGTGTAATTTTTAATTAAATTTAATTAAAATTTTAATTACTCGACCCTCCATCTCTCTCTCTCTCTTCTCCTCCCTTCCCTCTGACTCACTCACTCTCTCTGACTCTCTTAATCGTGGTTATATCTATATGAATTGAAAATACACTCGAAAGTGCACAATATGTCGTATATTGATAAAAATGTACAATAATAGACACGTATTATTGTACATTTTTATCAATATAGGACAATATTTTGCACTTTCGACTGTGTTTACATGAATAATATCGCTTTTAATAATAAAGTGTCTCCAATAAGTATCTTTTGGAATAAACATTTATATAAAACACAAGTAAATTTTGGGATAATCCATCGAATAGTTCGAATGTGGGCAAATTTTGGAATTAAATATTAGTGCAAAATTTAGAAAAAGAAAAAGTATAGTACAAGCAGTAGAAGAAAGTAGTTTGCAAACATAACATAAAAATTTTTATTTATCTGAATGAGAAAATCTAAAAGTATGGGACAATGTAATCAAATCTCTTTTCTAGTTCATTAAGGAGATAAGAGACCTTTAAATTGCAAAATAAAAACAAGCATTTAACATATATTCTGTACATTATATAAATAAAGTTTATATTTTCTACAATAAATATACATTATTTACTGTCGCATAAATGTTACGCAATGAATACAAATATGAATAAGACTAATACTAACAATAATGCTAATAATAATAACAATAATCAAAAGGCGAATAAGTATATTTATAAGAATGTTTGTTAAGGGAAAGGGTGAAATAAATACAATCGTTAATTATGCTATATTAAGTTTAATTGTAAAAATAAAAAGGCATAAAAAACCTCCACTCAGTAAGTGGAGGAAAAAGCCGTAAAATTAATCTACAATACAATATCTTTTGCCCCGCCTAGCCCCTGCTCGGCCTAACACCAACTCAATGGATCTTCATGCCCTCCTACCCAGCTATAGCGTTCGGCGTCTGATGCCTTCCTTCTTCGTGACAGTTTGCCGATGTGTTAATCTACAATATCTGTGTCTTATATTAAACAAAAATAATACGATATATTAGAAAATATTTAAACTTACAGACAGAATAATGTCTACGCGAAAGCAAAAGGTCACTTATTACTATCATAAATTTCGAGAGCTCTCTTACCAAGTAAATTCTGGCGCGTTAGAGATGAGGCTGAAGTGAAAGGGATTTTCTGCCAATCCTCCTACGCTACGTGGTGACTCCTAACGTCTTAGGAAACGGGGACAGCCCTTGACAAGCACGGTAGCAAACGGGCCCTAAAGCCGCTCGAGAAGTCCCTCAGAGATCCGCACAGGGGTGGATCTCAACAAGGCCTGATTGCCAAGTTCACTAATTCCCACTAGCATACAGCGCCTAACTGTCACAGTTTTAAAAGTTTCTTGCGTCTCAAAATATGCACATTACACGTGTATGGATATACTCGGCGATATTGGCACCTTTGAATAGGTTTTGATGCGCACGACAATTACAAAACAGTACACAGTTCGTAGGCGAAAATTACGTACACGACTTAGCGTATTGTAACACGCGTGAATTATGATAACGGGCGGCAACTTATGATGAAAATAAAGTACGCGGAAACTAATACGAGTTAGCACGAGAAGTCGCTGTGCACGGTTTGAATGTCGAGGACAGAATGTCCTCTTCTCGTGGGGAAATCTGTGTTCTTCCTCAGAATTCAGAAAAAAGCGAGGAAGACAGAGAGAGAGAGAGAGAGAGAGAGAGAGAGAGAGAGAGAGAGAGAGACATTGTAAAACGTAAGCTAAATAAGAGAAAGCGGTGAGAAGAAAATGAAAACCGAATTTATTTTCCGACCTGGCTAAATTAGGGACCGAAATCATACATATATATACATATATATATATACGAGTTCAAGAGGCGTCATGAATACAGCCGCCCAGCCGCCTCGCAGATGCTTCGGTCCCTAGCGCTCCGAGTGGTTGTAAAAGCAGAGGCCTGTCCAGTTTCGGAAATGCGCACCATGGTACGTGCTAAATGCGCCAAGAAAGGGATTATATACCCATACGTATACATACATATCCATACATATATACATACATATACACACGTCTATATATATATATATATATATACATACATATACACATACATACACCTACACATACACATTTACCTTTGGTTTAAATCACTGAATCATAAACATTCCGCCCGCCTTCGGTATATTACATATCCGAATGTTCTGCATCTGTATAGAGGTCTTTAGTCATTTGTATTAATACCGTCAGCTTCTATAAACAGTGGACAAAGGCGCGCGATGTGCCTTCTAAAAGTGTGAGACGCAGTTTTAACAGTAACTACTCGCACCTGGCCCAAGCTTGGCA